>MDKH01201879.1:0-30853 GCA_005239495.1 Nicotiana undulata | reverse complement strand
ACACATTAATAATAGAATAACCAACATATAATAAGACACTAACAACAGTTATAATGTAGGTTTCACGTAACGACAGATCGGGTCGTTACATTATTAAAGTCATCTTTTAGGGAAGATTCTAAGTTTTGGAGAAAAGAAATATGAGTATTGTTGTGAGAATTTTGAATACCCTTAAGGCGATCCAGAATTCTCTTTTCCCCCCCCCTAAAGATGTATCCAAAAGTTTCCTTACTCCAATTGGAGACATTAATAGTGAAATTTTGGGTGGCTTCTAAGAGGTTAGAATTAAGCCAATTGTTATGTACCAAATTGACAAAAACAGGATGTGCGCACCAAATATTTTTCTAACCTAAAAGGTTTACAAAGGGCTTCATGAGTAAAGGGGTTAAGGTTTAAGAAAAGGGGCTTATGATCAGAATATGTTTTTGGAAAATGAGTCACTCTCGCATTAGGAAATAAGTTGGCCCATTCCTCTTTTGCAAAAAAACGATTAAGTCATTCCATTATTAAGCCCTTTTAATCTTTTACTATGATTAGACTAAGTAAATTTGCTACCTTTATAACCTAAGTCCATTAATATAAATTTTTAATAAAGTTCAAAATTCTAGAAGTCCCAGAAATGCTAACAGTTCTTCCTCCAAATTTTCGGATGACATGGTAATGTCATTAAAATCTCCTCCCGCTAACCATCTTCCTTTATAATTGTTGAAATATTGATTAGATTTTCCCACATAGAATCTCTAGCATGAATATTAGTACTAGCATAGATAGTACTTAATAACCAAGTAAAACAAAAAGTAACTTTATCATTGCATGTATTTTTTGATCCCTCATTGTGAAATTGTTAACTGTGACCAAAGTATGATCATAAAGAATGGCTATACTCCCAGATTGTCCTTCAGAGGGAACTTCGATCATCTCCGTGAAATTAAAGTCATTTAGAAGGGAACCATGAGTTGTCATTCTAGTTTCAAGGAGAGCAACTAAGCATGGCCTATGAGTGCCAACAAGATACCTAAAGTTACGATGAAAGTTGTTGTTAGCACCACGAACATTCCAAAAGATGATTCTAGTGGATCTCATCATCCTTGATTGGTGGTTTGGATTGACATTCATTGCCTCCTCTTCAAAGTTGGAGTTTGAGGTCCTCCTTTGGGATGAGACCAATATCATTGTGTGGGTTCCCACAGTTGGGTTCGGTGGTGGCCTTATGTCCACTGAGCATTTGAATATTGAAGTTTGAAGACGAATTTCTTGCTTAACATCTCTTTGAATAGTAATACTTTACTTCGTTTAGGTTTGCAAATTCCACATCGATATCATAATTAGAGGATTTATTTATTTCTCCTCCTCTGGGTGATTTTCTTCTAGTTCTTGCACATTGGGAGGGTGGTTGTTTCCCATCTGCATTGGGATGTTTTTTTTTTGTTCTGGGCATTTGCATGCAGGTCCCATGGAATGAAGATGGGGTTGATTTGGGAGATTTCCTCCGGTAGGTTTAGTGGAATTTGAGGGTTTTCATGGGAAGGAAGGTCCCATTGTTATTATATGGCTTGGATTAGATTTTGATTCATTGTCGGGGCCAAAGGGTGTAGCACATTTTTGATCCACATTTAGTTTATGTAGTTGTTCATGGATAACCTCATTCCTTTCGAGATTAGTTGGACAAGGTAAGGGGGTGCTCTGGATGATTAGGATCGTACCTTGGCTATTGATGTCCATGTTAAACGAGATTGCATGGCCAATCAACCATGCTTCTAGCCAAGATAGGGGTTGGTAATTCTGAAGAAGTGGGGGAGAAGTGTAGTATACTGTTGGATTTGGAAGATGAGGGGGAAGTAGGGAAAGATTGTTCATTGTTGGAAGGTGTTGGTAACGAAGAATTTGAAGGGGTTTATTCCTTCTCCTCGATGAAAATGGCAGTCTTGGCATTTTTATGAGTGCCAAGGTTTATATTAGAGTTTTTTGGTTGAGTGGGATTGGTGCTATACGATTCCCTAGGTGACTTTATAGTAAAACTTTCTTCTTGCATTGGGTCAGATTGTGGAAGTGTAAAAAAATTAACAAAATCCTTGGAAGATTGTTTTTTGTGACACTTGGTCGTGAGAAGTGTCCATTTGGCATACCTCATAGAGCTCATTGATTAAGGGAATTAGAGAAGCTTTGGAATTAACGGGGAAAGTTGTGCTAGTGCATAGGTTATTTGTGAGAGATATATACATATTATCAAGGATAGTATCTATCTTATTTAGAGATTGTTGGCTAAACAAAGGATTTTTATTAATAAGATTTTTAGCTAATGATTGAGAGCTAAGTGTAGAGAGGTGCATGCTTTTGGCCACATGTGAGTACTGATTCCGAAAAGTGTCATGCATAGTTAACATCCGTTGGGTGGGAAATACCGTATGGATTAGTGGAGGTGGGCTCTTCCAAAACTGTGTGTTGTTCATTAAGTTAGAAAATTGGTTGTTAATCATAGCCGACTTAGCAGGGAACGGGTCATTAGTGGTTAAATTTTTCTTTTATCTTTTCCATATTGAACACAAGTAGATTTTTCCATGTAATTAAGTTTTCGGGTGTTAAGATACTTACCTGTTTCAGCGTCATAAATTCTGACATTGATACCTGGGACAATTTGATCATGGATGGAAGTTATACGTGATCGTGTATTCTTTCTTTTTGTCTTGGCAAAGGAGACTGTTTTCCAGTCTTCCTTTTTGTAAACTTCCAAGATTGGTTAGATTACCTGGTACTTTGTCAGTTTGTTCTTTAATGTAGTAGTGACATTGTGGCCTAATCTCCCACAATTTTTGCACAAAAGCTTTTCTCCCTCATAACAGATATCCTGCTTATGGGATCTAATAAAGATAAAAGGTTTAACAGGATTATCCACGGGGATCTCCACGCATAGTCTTGCATATTGTCCCCTTAGTGTACCAGATGTGCAAGCATCAACTTTTAACAGTCTTCCTGTTGCATTTTCAATCTTTTGTAAGATTATACCATCGTAAAATTCAGTAGGAAATTGGGGAAGATGGGCCCATATAGCCGTGGAGAGAGGCTTTGCCTCTGAAGCAACAAAGTTATCTTCCAATTTTTGCACTGACAAAAAGTGCCCATTGATAAACCATGAACCTTGTTGTAAAGCTTTCACCATATGTTCTCCTTTAGAGAACTTTACAATATAGTAATCAGCACCAAGGTCAATTAATGAAAAATTCGAATATTTTCCACATGTCATGGATTTTCTTCTTTAGGTAATGGTGTAGAATACGTTCACCTAAGAGCTTGATGATGATTGAATATTTTCAAGGGTGGTAGATTCATCGGAGGTCATCTGGTGATAGGCTAACACAGTAGCCTTCTCTTACTGGTTCCTCCGAACGCATGCTATGTATAGTTGATATTGGCGATTCCGCTTCTTAATATATGGGCATTGATGGAGACATCTCATACTGTAATGCTATTAGGTTGGAGTGGAGATCTGTCAGGAGTATATCTTTGAATAAGGGAGAGTCTTCTAGGGGTGTAGGATTATGATCATTTGATCGATTCACGCTTGCCATAATATTGGTTGGAATATCTGGTGGTTTAGGTGGAATTGTGATGGTTTGGCAAGTGGAATTGAGAGATATTGTTCACTTGAGGAATGAGGTGGAGGAGTTTAATTTGTTCACTATAAAGTCGTTAACTAACATAAATGTAATGATCGCAATTGCGAACAAAGGCAAAAATCCACCGGCTTCGTAATTGTGGACGAATGTTCTCAATTATGAACCAACATACTTCGCAATTGCGGACGAATGTTCTCAATTGTGAACCAACATACTTCGCAATTTCCCAGGCAAAATTTACAATCTTCACAGTTGCGATACTTGAGGTATTAAAGTTTTTAGTCCAGTAATATCAGTATGAATCTCCATATAATAAGTGGGAAAATAATTTCTATTCTCATCTTCCCCTTCCCCCATCCTCAATTATGAGTTGAAATAGTATTAAAGAGATGAATTATTTAGCAGCTGCACAAGTCATATTGGCAGTTTTAACACGCAATAAGAGCTAAATAAAGAAGGGAAAGGGGGAAAATCTAAGAGAAAAAATATAGACAAAACTTAAAATATAATGGATGTGCTGGCGGTGGGATAAAAGACAAAATAATCAGAAAAGTGATGTTCCACCAACTTCATTTTTTATAAACTGAAAAAGCATGTTTTCATGTGCTTCCTTTTGTCCTATCATAAATACAAATACTCCCTGCGTCTCAATAAAGGATGATATTTTTGGCGTTTTAAAAGTTAATTTTTTTAATTTTAATCATAAATTTCGATATAACTTTTTATATAAAATTTATATATTTAAAAAGACATAAAAGTATTATAAGTCATTCGACAATTTTTTGCGAGAGGGGAGTCGACTGACTGATAAGGAACTGACGGAAGGGACCGAATGCATTCGATTTTTAAAAAAGATTACTAATCCTTAACTTTTCGAGGAATCTCTAAGAAAACAAGAAGGATGATTTTCTTCACTTTATCGCTAGAACCTTCCTTTCACGAGTGAATTCAGGCACGAGCCTACCTTTGTAAAACCAAAAATACGGTAATAAAAAAATTCAAAATATTAAAACGCTTATGAAAAAGTAGTGATCAAAGAATAAAAAAATCATCATCTTTTGGCAACACTCAGAATTTTGCTTAGTAGTACTGTCAAAATTATAGCCTGTTTGATCAAGTTCTTTTTTTGTGCCAAAAGTGATTTTTTTTGGCCGAAAGCACTTTTGGTCAAAACTTCAGGTGTTTGGCCGAACTTTTAAAAGGAAAAAAAATATTTTTGAGGAGAAACAGAAGCATAAAAAAATAACTTTTTTCTAAAGGTATTTTTCTGAGAAGCACTTTTAAAAAGCGGGTTCAAAAAAGGAATAAGTTAAAAAATTTAAAGAGATTGTAGCTAGTGAGAATGGAACCAATGACCTCATAATGATTTTGAACCTCATTGATCACTAAGCCATGCTTTTGAGTTGTGTGAAAGAAATTCAAAACATAACATATAGAGGTACCTTATATACCCAGTATTATTTTTCGGCAAAAGGGAATTCGAACGAACAACTTTGCGCCCCTAAATCCACCCCTGCTTGACCGAACATACTATTAATTATTGTCATTTGAGTCATAACATTTTCTGTCACTTTCTCCATTCCACCACTGTTCTACTTGGTAATCGTGGCCCAAAGCTAATAAAGGGGTAAATTATTAAGCACCTTTATCATCTCTTTTGGATCCATTTCCGCCTCGTTAATTTAGAGATTATTTTGCTTTGCTGTCATAGTCATAGTCATATATGATCATGATGATATTAGAACCCTACCATTTTAATTTTGTATTAAAACTAGCTAGAGTATCAGATAAGTAAATTACGTCATATTAAAGGCGTCCAATTTGGGTGAATCAATGACAAGTCCACACAATTCCAAAGAAGAGTTGCGTCAAATATGATTTTAGTTGCAGATCATAATCCAATTCGTTTAACTCAGAAACACTTTGAATTTGTTCATTTGTTTGTTTTGCATTTTCTTTTGCTTTAATATTTATGTAATTAATTTGCTAGAAAAGAACAATAAGATAAAATATACGATTGCAAATAATATTTATTCAACTAAATTCTAAACAAGATCACATTGTGATCGAGGATTAATGAAACACTATTCAACAAGACTAATAATTGGTCTCACCTTCTTCCCTTTGAAACGTTTCTGCAATTCCTTCATAGCCAACATTCTCAGTTCTTCCACTCTTTTCTCCATTCTTTTGTTGTAATTGTTTCTTCCTACTCCATTTATCATTCCTTGTATTATTCCAACATAAAGCCC
This sequence comes from Nicotiana undulata, assembly GCA_005239495.1. Lineage (NCBI taxonomy): Eukaryota > Viridiplantae > Streptophyta > Magnoliopsida > Solanales > Solanaceae > Nicotiana > Nicotiana undulata. The sequence goes on along the minus strand of MDKH01201879.1, from coordinate 24,987 downwards.
ATAATTCCTCAAGCTTTCCACTTCTTCTTCATTTCCGTCACCTAAAATGGCTCCACATGCAGCTCCACATGCATGAATCTCTCCTTCTCTCTTCTTGCACACGTATTCCAACATTTCCTCATCTCCATTGCCTGATTGAGTCCATTCTATCGCCCTAAATTGGCCTTCTAGCAATCCTTGTGACCCTACGGCCCGTGTGACCTCAGTAATAACCCTTAAGATCTTGTCCGAGTTCTCTCGGTCCGGGCTCATGGCTTTGGCTAGTAACTCAATAGCAAAGGGCATGATACCATCTCCCGTGAGAAGCTCGATATTCGGGCCGAACTTGTGGTCGACTACGGGTCCGGGCTTGGGCCCGGAACAGTGCATGTGTTGATGTGTGTAAGTAGCAACATGCATGAGATGTATTGCTGATGCTGCAGCCATGGCTTGGGCCCTTTCACCACCTACCAGCTCGCACGCTGCAACGCATAAGGCTGATGCTGTGGATTTGGGTGTTGTTGCAAATGTCAAGTAATGCATGGGCTCGAACACAGATTCAGGTGGCCTAATTGATATGACCTTCTTAAGATAGGCTTCAATTTCAGACTCGATAGAAGACCAGTACGATTGGTCATGGCCCATTTGAACTACCATTGGCTTGTAACATGATGAATAGGAACACCTAACTGAAATGGGGAAGTTTGCTGAACCATTGATAGAAATAAAGACCCTTGCCATGCTAATCTGAAATGTAATTAAAATGGAAAATGAACTCATATCACCTTTAAATATGGGATCTTGACAAAGATAAGAAAAAGACAAAAATTGAAAATAAGGGTCCACCGTGTGATGAGACAAACCCACGTGAGCAAAATGAAAAAGTCAAAGAAAAAAGAAAGAAAAGGTAAGATAGAAAGAGACAGGAGTCAGGAAAGGCAGGCTGCAAAATGTAAAATGTGAGAACAAATTCGACCGCAGTTTGCCGTGCGTGAAACATTGCATACCGATGTTAGTAATAGACAGTCAAAAGTGAAAGGATAATAATAATTTTAAACAGATCTTTTCGTGTTTAAATTTATTTATATATCATAGATCGAATTTAAGTGAATTAAGTCTCGTTTTAAAATTTATTCGATAGCGTGAAGATTCTATGCGTATTCATACAGAGATCGACCTTTATTATCAACTCTTTGATCAATAAAATCCGCAAACAAATTAAATAAAAAATATAGTGCTTAGTTTTGTAGAGAAACTTTCAGCCTTAATGTAAGTATAGTATTTTTCCTTGTAATGAATATTGCTCTGTTGGTCTTTCGGTTCTACCGAATAAATTCCGTACGCCTACATTTCTCTTGATGATATATAGTTATCACTTTACTTTACTTTTACTTTTACTACTATATATTAGAGCGCAAAAGTACCTCTTCGTCGACATTTTTGCTTAGATATAGGGGTATTTTCGTACTTTCCTATAACTTCTACTGCGCTTACATGTGCGCTGAAATTTGGTGAGTAAGCTGCTATTAGATAACAACATATCTACAGATATTTCTCCTCCTTTTCCATGGAATTTCATCCGGGCTCCATTATCTCTTCTCCAGACTATCCTCCTACTATCTCAAACTTCAATTGAGTTTTCTCCACTGGTTTTTGTTTTCTGAATATCAACACTTTTACCGAGGTCTGCATCTTTTCTTTTCTGGTCAATAACAATACTTGTGGAGAGATTTTCTCTGTTATTGTACTTCCTTCTCTTTTTATTTGCTTTACTTTTTGTTTTGTCAGTGATATTTGGTTCAATTTTGGATTACAAAGGAGGTAGGCTTCCGCCAATGGGTAATCTTCACTGTTTAATTTAGAATTGCAATTGGGGGTCTCTGTCCCATGGATTGAAACAATTGTGTAGGACATTTTCTTCCTGTGTTTTAGAGTCAACTCTGAATTGACGCATAACTAGATTTAGTTGAGCTTTTGTTGGTTTGCTTAGTTTTTCATATTCTCTATTTATTTGACAAAATGCTTCGAAGAGGGAAAAAGGAAAAGTAGCTCGCATTTATCTTTATGGTCTTGACAAATCACGCATTGTCACTAATTTTTTAGTGGAAACTCATAGCTTCGAGAAATGCTTGTTTTGTAATTAATCAATGAAACTCGCAAAACTTTGGAATAAGTTTTATCATTTTATATAGTTTTGAATAGTTCATGTCCTGTAAGCTTGAAGATACACCACGTCGTGTTAAACAACAAAAACAATATTAAGTAGTTGATACCAATACTTTAATGTTGGTCGCTATGGTAAGAACATGGTCTCAGTTTCCTTGGGCTTTGACTTTTTTAGCTGCTAACTTCTCTTTCTTTGTAATAAGTTTTTGTGTGATTACTAAATCAATTTCAAAAGCTACGAGTACTTCTATTTTTACCTATTCACCCCCTATATATCATGTTACTGATTTGAATGTGGTTCGACATAAATATTTTATTTGGAAGCTAAAATCTAGAAAGTGATTTAGCTTTTGTGGCATTTTGATAATGTACAATTTAGATTCTTGTGTGGTTATGTATAATTTAGTTACTTTCTGCATTAACAGTTAACTTTCTTCTACACATTTTTCTTACCTTCGAGCAAATTAAAAGTTCCTAGAATTTTGTGATCACTGAACATGCTTCTCTATTAGTTGATTGGGAATAACCATAATACAAAGTTCGGCTAACTTCAGAAACTAATGAAATATACACAAATTTTCTCTTCATGGTATTCACAAATTGATTTAAAGAAGAATGAAAAAGTGATTATCAGTAATAAAGTATTTGCAACAATCTTTATATGTAAATGATGTTAGTGACAAAATTAATGAAAAAATATGCTCACATTGTTTGATTAGACTTGGAACCAAATTTAGTGATAAACTATTGCATAGAAACATTGGCTTGCAGAAAGCTAGAGCAACACAGTTGTATATCTCAAGTTTAAAAACACAGTTGTATATCTCAAGTTTAACAACACAGTTGTATATCTCAAGTTTATTTGTTTTGAAGATTACTAAGCTGCTGCATTTGCAGATGTCGGGCGACAAAAACATAACGTCGACAAGCTGCCCCCCTAAAAAGAAACATCAATATTCAGTAGAAACAATCTCTAAAATGAAGCTTCGTCGGCGTGAGCTGTACAAAGAGATATCATTTGATAAAAGAATCATTTTTATCACAGCGATGATCAAAAGAGTTTGGATTAAAAAATCAGCGCGTGCTGCTTGGGTACAGTAAAGAAGGGTCATCCGTCAAAGCTGAGGTTGAGTTACCTAAACAAACAACTCCCATGATACGCGAGCCATCTTCTGTTACTGAGAGAGGTAAGAAACAAAAAAGCTGTAATTTCTACGTGTTACAGACTAAACATGAAGATACAACTATACACACATACTGTTTGTACATAGAAGTATATGAATGCATTATGTATTGATTTGCTACACGTTATATGTTTTGAATCTATATTAACCGATATATATTTGGTTGTTGTGGTAGCTGCTGAGCGGACTACTGGCTCTGACAAAGGAAAGAATGTTACTGACCACTTTTCCATGTTCGGATATGGTAAGTCGGAGAAAATACATTGTTCAAATTTGAATATACTTTATTTTAATATATTAATTGTAGTTATTTTTATATTAGGTTCAACATCTGCTACAATCCATGAACAACGTGCTCCAGAGACATTGCCTATCAAAAACAAAGGTTTGTTTCAATTAAATCTTACACGACACCCACTGGTAATCTTTTCTCACAACTATTGTTACAGTTGTTGCAACTAATATGCACATGTTATAGATTAACAACAATATGTTTGAACATTAAACAATTGCCCAGTAGTCCAAGCGTTCTAAAAGCGGTACCAGATTGTAAATATTGTGGTGCAAAAAGATTTGAATATGAGTCACCGTCATTTTGCTGTAGTAATGGTTCTGTTAAGTTGATGTCACATGAAATGCCTATTGAATTGTCAAATATTTATTTAGGAAATACATGTCACATGAAATGCCTATTGAATTGTCAAATCTTTATTTGGGAAATACTGAAGAATCTGAACACTTCCGTACCTACCTTAGAATGTACAACAACATGTTTGCATTTACTTCACTTGGAGTAAAGTATGACAAAACTCTAGCGAAAAGAAACCATGGAATCGCCACATTTAAAGTACAAGGGCAAATGTATCACTTCATAAATGATTTGATTTCACCAAATCAACAACCAAGAAATTTACAGCTGTATTTTTATGATGATAACACTAAAATATTAAATCGAATGACTTCCTCAAGTATACTTAGACACTCGGTTATTTAGAAACTAATGGATATACTGAAGATAAACCCTTATTGTATCTTCTTGAAATCTCTGATACATATTCCAGATTTGTCAAGCTTTTATATTGCGTTGAGATGTGGTCCTGACTTAGATCAACGAGTATATATGTAACGACCCAGTCGGTCGTTTTGAGAGTTAGCGCCACGATCCCCTAATAACTGCTTCTCCTATGTCTATTTACGTTATTGGAATTGGTCGGAGCGTTGGGTGGTGAAATTCGGAGTGATTTTGGACACATAATCCTTAAAGGTGGATTTTAGCTTTTGAAATCAGGTCGTAGCTAGAACTGTGTGAAGACGGATCCGGAATGGAATTCCGTCGACTCCGTTAGCTCCGTTGAGTGATTTCAAAGTTAGGAGCGTGTTCAGAATATGTTTTCAGGGTCGGTTGTAGATTTAGGCTTGAATTGGCGAAAGTTAGAATTTTGGCGATTTCGGCCGATAGGTGAAATTTTGATATCAGACTTAGAATGGAATTTAGAAAGCTAAAGCAGGTCCGTAATGTCATTTATGACATGTGTGCAAAATTTGAGGTCATTCGGACGAGTTTAAACGTGTTTCGGCATCGAATGTGAATTCTAGAAAATTCATATGTTCTTAAGCTTGACTCTATGCATATTTGTTGATTTTGACGTTATGAGGTTGTGTTTAAGGCTCGACCAAGTTTGAATGAGGTATTAGGGTTGATTGGTAGTTTTGGTTGAGGTCCCGGGGGCCTCAGGCGTGTTTCGGGTGTTCAAACGGGCATTTTTGGCCTAATAGCCTTATCTGATTTTCTAGTGTTTCTGCAGTAGTATTTTTGTTCTCTGCGATCACAATGGTTCACCCACGATCGCGTAAGGTAAATGTGAGAGGTCCTGCGATTTGTTCTCTGCGATCGCAAGAAGAGGTCCACGATCGCAGTGTGTTGGAATCTTGGTCTTCGCGATCACATGACCTGGAGCGCGGTCGCGTAAAGTGTTCTTGGTCTGGGGAGTTTCAATATTTGTTCTACGCGGTCACGTGGCCCCAACCGCAACTGCGATCGCGTAGATTTGGGTCTTGAAGGTCCGCGATCGCAATCACGTAATCGCGATCGCGATGAAGGTTTTTAGGCGCGTGGCAGAACGCGACTATGTGTCCGCGATCGCATAGAAGAAACACCTGTGCAGAATATTAAAACCCCAATTCGAGGGTTTAAGCCTATTCTCACCATTCTTGATTTTTAGAGCTCGGGAGAGGCAATTTTTGAGGACTTTTTCACCTGGGTAACTTGGGTAAGTGATTTCTACCCAACTTAGATTAATTCCATGATTCCTAACTTAAATCTAGTCTTTAAAATTCGAATTTGGGAAAAATTGGATGAACTTCACAGACCAAATTATTGAGTTTTGATTGGGTGTTTGACCTCCGATTTGAGAGATTATTATATGGTTAGACTCGTGAGCGAACGCCTGTCCGGAAAATATAATTTTTACCCGATTCCGAGACGTGGGCCCGTGGGACTTTTTGGGCGAATTTCCTAATTTCGCGAATTAGCTTATAAATAATTAGATATTTTGTTTCCTTGAAGTGATATTTACATTATGCAATCGAATTGAATAGATTTGGGCCACCCGGAGTCGGATACTCGTGGCAAGAGCGTGCTATTGAGTTGATTAGCGCAATAAAGGTAAGTGGCTTGCCTAACTCTGTGTTGGGGATTTTTCTTAGGCATTTTTATACTGATTTTATTATGTGGATTCCGTGTACGTGAGGTGACGAGTGCGTACACATGTCATTGTTGCTAAATTCCCGCTTTTCCTTCCATGACATAACTCATTTATCTATGTTACTGTTTCATGTTATACCTGATTAGTTAGCGTAGGAATAAGCATGCCTACCTGTCCTTACTTGAATTCCCCGTATTTGCTACTATTTGCTCCATGCTTAGGTAGTTTTACCTTATTCTTGCCTATTATTTTCTTGAATTATTTAATTAAGCCATATCCGATAGAATTTTGCATTTCATATTTAAATTGAGACTACAGATCGAGATCCGGGAGCTTTCCCCCTGTACTGCATTGCATATTTAAATTGGGATTACAGACTAAGATCCGGGAGCTTTCTCGATGTACTGCATAGCATATTTAAATTGGAACTACGGACCGAGATCCGGGAGCTTTTCCCCTGTATAGAATTGCGTATTTGCTGTTGAGATATATGTTGTGCGGAGTCGAGGGCTCTTATTTATTATTTCTTTCAGTTTTCCTTTAAATTCTGCTTATTGTTGCTATTTATACGTCAATGTTCAAACTTATAACTGTCTTAGTTTCAAACTCAGTAGAGCCTCAACCTGACCTCGTCACTACTTGACTGGGGTTAGGCTTGGCACTTACTGAGTACCAATTGTGGTGTACTCATGCCCTTCCTGCGCATGTTTTTCCCATGTGCATATTCAGGTACCAGTACACAGCGTTTTGGCTAGGAGTACTACAACAGCTGTTAGGAGACCGCGAGGCAATTCTGCCGCGTCCGCACAATCCCACATGTCCCCATCTACTATACTACAGACATAGGAGATATACATGTACACATTTTCTTTGTTCCGTTGTATAGAGCTATAGTCGTACAAAGCTTGTGATTTGTGACATTCCGGGCTTTGGGAGGTAAATGTTTTGGATGCCGAGCGGCTAAATTTTATAGTATTACTTCTTCTTTACTGTTTATGTTATTATTTTATCTTGTTTTTCCGCGAATTTAGGCTTACCTAGTCGTAAGACTAGGTGCCGTCACGAGACCGTTTCAGAGGAAAATTCGGGTCGTGACAAGTTGGTATCAGAGCGTCTAGGTTCATAGGAGTCACAAGTCACAAAACGATTTATTAGAGTCTCGCGTATCGGTGTGGAGACGTCCGTATGTATCTTCGAGAGGCTATGTAATTGTTAAGAACAATCATATTCTTTGGAATTCCTTACGTGCTAGTTACTGTCATCAAAATTCTTAAACTCTATTCTATTCTTGCTTACAGATGGATCGTACTCGTACCGGACGTACTGATGACCAGCCACCCGAGCCCCCAGCCAGAGCCGTTAGAGGAAGGGGCCGGGGCTGAGGACGAGCACGCGGTGCAGCCTGAGCACCGGCTAGAGTAGAGGCAGAGGATCCCCCAGTAGCCACAGTTGGAGGGACACAGAAGGTCCCCACTATTAGTCCAGCCCTCCAGGAGACATTGGCTTAGTTCTTGAGTGCCTTCATTACTCTGTCTCAAGCGGGGCTACTTCCGATAGCTCCAGCTACATCCCAAGCCGGGGGAGGGACACAGACTCCCGCAGCCCGTACTCTTGAGCAGAGGGTTCACATCGGGCAGGTTCCAGAGTATATTCCTATGCCCCCAGCAGCCCCAGCTCAGCCTGAGGCTAGGGCAGCTGTTCCTGAGGTAGAGTAGCTCCGACTTGAGAGGTACAAGAAGTACCACCCACTTGAGTTCCGCGGACTAGCTTCAGATGACGCCCTAGGTTTTCTTGAGGGGTGTCATCGCATTCTCCGCTCTGTGGGTATTGTGGAGATGAGTGGGGTATGTTTCACTGCTTTTCAGCTGAGGGGGGCAGCTTATCAGTGGTGGCGTGCCTTTGAGCTTAGTAGTCCGGACGAGGCAACTCCACTTACTTGGGCTCAGTTCTCCGAGATGGTCTTACTTTAGTTTGTCCCTCAGAGCCTCAGGGATGCTTGGCGGGCGGAGTTTGAGCAACTATGCCAGGGTACCATGACTGTGTCAGAGTATGCAGTTCGTTACAACAATTTGGCTCGCCATGCACCAGCTTTGGTTGTCACTGTCAGAGAGAAGGTTCGATGCTTTATTGAGGGACTCCACCCCAGTATTCGGACCAGTATGGCCAGAGAGCTGGCCAGAGAGCTGAAGATCGATATTACTTACCAGCAGGCCGTGAGTATTGCCCGGAGGATTGAGACTATGTTATCCCAGGACAGGGAGGAGAGAAAGGCCAAGAGGTCTCGAGAGGCTGGTCATTTTTTAGGAGCCCATGCACCAGCGACACGTTATGGTAGGGTTTTTGTGAGTCGCCCCGTTCATTCAGCTCTCCTAGCAGCCAGTGGTATTCCAGCTCCTTCTAGACCTTAGGAGCCTTATTATGCACCACCAGTATCTCATGTGCATCCTGCTCGAGGTACTATCACCGGCCAGTCCAGCAGGCCAATTTAGAGTCAGCCTCAAACGCCACGTCCTCCGAGGGGTTGTTTTGAGTGTGGTGACCCTCGTCATGTGATCAGAGATTTCCCCAGAGCTAGGAGGGGTGCACCACCTTAGACTTATTAGGTTCCACGTCTTCCACCAAGTCCCCCAGCTATTCTTCCAGCCCCAGCTACTACCCCACCATCTCAGGCAGCTCGAGGTGGAGGCCGGGGAGGTCGAGGTCGCCTTATAGGGAGAGGCTAGGCCAGGTACTATGCTCTTCCAGCCCGATCCGAGGCCATTGCTTCAGATTCAGTCATTACAGGTATTGTTCCCGTTTGTCATAGGGATGCATCAGTATTATTTGACCCAGACTCTACATATTCGTATGTGTCTTCTTATTTTGCTTCACATTTGGGGATATCTCGAGATTCTTTGAGTTCCCCCGTCTATGTTTCTACTATTGTGGGAGATTCTCTTATTGTGGACCGCGTATGTTGATCGTGTTTGATTGTTATCAGTGGTTTTGAGATCATGGCTGATTTATTATTACTCAGTATGGTAGATTTTGATGTTATATTAGGTATGGACTGGCTGTCTCCCTACTATGCTATTCTTGATTGTCACGCCAAGATCGTGACGCTGGCTATGCCAGGATCGCCGAGGTTAGAGTGGAGAGGTTCCTTAGAGTACACTCCCCGTTGAGTCATTTCTTTTCTTAAGGCTCAACAGATGGCTGAAAAGGGGTGTGATACGTATTTGGCTTATGTGAGAGATGTTAGTGTTGAGACCCCTACAATTGAGTCAGTCCCCATTGTCAGGGATTATCCTGATATTTTTCCAGCTGATCTTCCGGGTATGCCGCCCAACAGAGATATTGATTTCGGCATTGACTTATTACCAGACACTCAGCCCATTTCAATTCCTCCCTATCGTATGACTCCTCCTGAGTTAAAGGAATTGAAGGAGCAGTTGCAGGAGTTGCTTGACAAAGGTTTCATCAGGCCCAGTGTATCACCTTGGGGTGCTCCGGTGTTATTTATGAAGAAAAGGGATGGTTCGATGCGTATGTGTATTGACCACCGACAGCTGAATAAGGTGACAGTGAAGAACAAGTACCTATTGCCCCGCATTGATGATTTATTTGACCAGTTACAGGGTGCTAGGGTATTCTCCAAGATTGATCTGCGTTCGGGTTATCATTAGTTGAAGAATTGGGAGCCGGATTTCCCGAAGACTGCCTTCAGGACTAGATATGGCAACTATGAGTTCCTTGTTATGTCATTTGGGCTGACCAATGCCCCAGCAACCTTTATGCAACTGATGCACATCGTATTTCGGCCTTATCTGTATACTTTCGTCATCGTGTTCATTGATGACATTCTGGTATATTCTCGGTTCCCGAAGGACCATGAGCAGCACTTGAGGACCGTGCTTCAGACATTGAGGGGGAATAATTTGTATGCCAAATTTTCTAAGTGTGAATTTTGGCTTGATTCCGTGGCATTCCTAGGCCATGTGGTGTCTTCGGATGGGATCAAGGTAGACCCGAAGAAGGTGGAGGCGGTGCAGAGTTGGACCAGACCGTATTCAGCTACGGAGATCCGCAGTTTTCTCGGTTTGGCTGGGTATTATCGCCGTTTTGTGGAGGGATTTTCATCCATTGCAGTGCCCATGACTAGACTGACCCAGAAAGGTTCCCCTTTTATATGGACTGAGGAGTATGAGGAGAGCTTTAAGAAGATCAAGACAGCCTGACTACAGCTCCAGTGTTAGTATTACCCACAAGTTCAAGGTCCTATACAGTCTATTGTGATGCTTCGAGGATTGGCCTAGGAGCAATGTTGATGCAGGACGATAGGGTGATTGCCTACGCATCCATACAATTGAAGGTGCATGAGAAGAACTACCCTGTGCATGATCTCGAGTTGGCAGCAATGTTTCACGCCCTGAAGATATGGCGTCATTATTTATATGGTGTTCCCTATGAGATATTCACGGATCACCGGAGTTTGCAGCACATAATCAGGCAGAATGATCTTAATTTGCGCCAGCGTAGGTGGTTAGAGTTACTCAAGGATTATGACATCACTATATTATACCACCCGGGGAAGGACAATGTGGTGGACGACGCCTTGAGTCGCCGGGCAGAGAGTTTGGGTAGTTTGGCATATCTTCATGCAGCTGAGAGGCCCTTAGCCTTGGATGTTCAGTCCTTAGCCAGTCAGTTCGTGAGACTGGATCATTCTGAGCCTCGCCGGGTATTTTCTTGTATTGTTGCTCGATCTTCTCTTTATGACCGCATTCAGGAGCGCCAGTATGATGATCCCAACCTTGTAGCCCTTCAGGATAGGGTTCGGCAGGGTGATGCCAGGGATGTGACCATAGGTGATGACGGTGTGATGAGGATGCAGGGTCGGATTTGTGGGCCCAATGTAGATGTACTTCGGGAGTTGATTCTCGATAAGGACCATAGTTTGCGGTATTCTATCCATCCGGGTACCGCGAAGATGTACCAAGATTTGAGACAACACTATTGGCGGCAAAGGATGACGAATTATATAGTGTAGTTGGTAGCCAAGTGTCTCAACTGTCAGCAAGTCAAATGTGAGCATCAGAGTCCGGGAGGGCTACTTCAGTAGATGCCCATTCCTGAGTGAAAGTGGGAGCGCGTTACTATGAACTTCGTGGTTGGGTTGCCTCGGACTTTGCGGAAGTTTGACGCGGTTTGGATCATTGTGGATAGGTTGACCAAATCAGCGCATTTCATTCCAGTAGCTACTACTTATACTTCTGAGAGGTTGGCCCACATCTACATTCGGGAGATAGTCTGGTTGCACGTTGTGCCGGTGTCCATTATATCAGATCGAGGTCCTCAGTTCACCTCGCACTTATGGAGAGAAATGCATAGTGAGTTGGGTACCCATATAGATCTCAGCACAACATTCCACCCTCAGACTGATGGTCAGTCGGAGCGGACAATTCAAATATTGGAGGACATGCTCAGGGAATGTGTGATTGACTTCAGAGGTCAGTGGGACCATTTCTTGCCCTTGGCCGAGTTTGCTTACAATAATAGTTATCAGTCCAGCATTGAGATGGCCCCATTTGAGGCCTTGTATGGTCGGCAATGTCGTTCTCCTATCGGGTGGTTTGAGCCTGGCGAAGCTAAGATATATGGCACCGACCCGGTGAAGGATGCTTTGGAGAAGGTGAGGTTGATTCAGGAGAGGCTCCACACAACCCAGTCTAGACAGAAGTTACGCGGATCAGAAGACGCGTGATGTATCATTTATGCAGGGAGATAAGGTCTTGTTGAAAGTCTCACCGATGAAGGGTATGATGAGGTTCGGGATGAAAGGCAAGCTGAGCCCAAGGTTCATTGGACCTTTTGAGGTTTTGCAGCGGGTTGGGAAGGTTGCTTATGAGTTGGCATTGCCTCCCAGCTTAGCAGGAGTTTATCCGGTATTCCACGTTTTCATGCTCCGGAAGTATCACGGTGATCCGACTCATGTTTTGGATTTCAGCTCAGTCCAGTTGGGCAAGGATCTATCATATGTTGAGGAGCCTGTGGCTATATTGGACAAGCAGGTAAGAAAGCTCAGATCGAAGAATATTGCCTCAGTCTAGGTTCAGTGGAGGGGTCATCCGGATGAGGAGGCGACTTGGTAGACCGAGCAGGAAATGCGGAGTCAGTACCCTTATCTTTTCACAGCTTCGGGTATGTTTCTATACTCGTTCGAGGACGAACGATTTTCTTAAGAGGGGGAGAATGTAATGACCCGGTTGGTCGTTTTGAGAGTTAAAGCCCCGATTCCCTAATAATTGCTTCTCCCATTTCTATTTACGTTATTGGAACTGGTAGAAGCGTTGGGTGGTGAAATTCGGAGTGATTTTGGACGCATAGTCCTTAAAGGTGGATTTTAGCTTTTGAAATCAAGTCGTAGCTAGAACTATGTGAAAACGGATTCGAAATAGAATTACGTCGACTCCGTTAGCTCCGTTGGGTGATTTCGTGGTTAGTAGCGTGTTCGGAATATGTTTTCGAGGTCGGTTGTAGATTTAGGCTTGAATTGGCGAAAGTTAGAATTTCAGCAATTTCGAGCGATAGGTGAACCTTTCATATCGGACTCAGAATGGAATTTCGAAAGCGACAACATGTCCGTAATGTCATTTATGACCTGTGTGCAAAATTTGAGGTCATTCGGACGAGTTTAGACGTGTTTCGGCATCGAATGTGAATTCTAGTAAATTCATATGTTCTTAGGCTTGAATCTATGCATATTTGATGATTTTGATGTTACGAGGTGTGTGTTTAAGGCTCGAACAAGTTTGAATGAGGTATTAGGGTTGATTGGTAGTTTTGGTTGAGGTCCCGGGAGCCTCGGGTGTGTTCGAGTGTTCAAACGGGCATTTTTGGCCTAATAGCCTTAGCTAATTTTTTGGTTTTTCTACAGCAGTATTTTGTTCTCTGCGATCGCAAGGGTTCACCCGCGATCGCGTAAGGTAAATGTGAGAGGTCTTGCGATTTGTTCTCTGCAATCACAAGAAGAGGTCCGCGATCGCATGACCTGGACTGCGGTCGCATAGAGTGTTCTTGGTCTAGGGGAGTTTTAATATTTGTTCTACGCGGTCGCGTGACCCCAACCGCGATCGCGTAGATCTGGGTCTTGAAGGTCCGCGATCACAATCACGCAATCGCGATCGCGATGAAGGTTTTTAGGCGCGTGGCAGAATGTTCTCCGCGATCGCGACTATGTGTTTGTGATCACATAGAAGAAACACCTGGGCAGAATATTAAAACCCCAATTCGAGGGCTTAAGCCCATTCTCACCATTTTTTATTTTGAGAGCTCGGGAGAGGCGATGTTTGAGGACTTTTGCACCTGGGTAACTTGGCTAAGTGATTTTTACCCAACTTAGATTAATTTTCATGATTCCTAACTTAAATCTAGTCTTTAAAATTTGAATTTGGGTGGAGAATTTGGGAAAAATTGGATGAACTTCATAGACCAAATTATTGAGTTTTGATTGGGTGTTTGACCTCCGATTTGAGAGATTCTTATATGGTTAGACTCGTGAGCGAACGAGTACCCGATTCCGAGACGTGTGCCCGAGGGACGTTTTGAGAGCATTTCCTAATTTCGCGTATTAACTTAGAAATAATTAGCTGTTTTGTTTCCTTGAAGTGATATTTACTTTATGCAATCGAATTGAATAGATTTGGGCCACCGGAGTCGGATACTCGTGGCAAGAGCGTGATATTGAGTTGATTAGCGCAGTCAAGGTAAGTGGCTTGCCTAACTCTGTGTTTGGGATTTTCCTTAGGCATTTTTATACTGATTTTATTATGTGGACTCCGTGTACGTGAGGTGATGAATGCGTACACGGGTCATTGTTGCTAAATTCCCGCTTTTCCTTCCATGACATAACTCATTTACAATTCTATATTATTGTTTCATGTTATAACTGATTAGTTAGCGTAGGAATAAGCATGCCTACCTGTCCTTACTTGAATTCCCCATATTTACTACTATTTGCTCCATGCTTAGGTAGTTTTACCTTATTCTTGCCTATTGTTTTCTTGAATTGTTTAATTAAGCCGTATCCGATGGAATTTTGCATTTCATATTTAAATTGGGACTACAGACTGAGATCTGAGAGCTTTCCCCCTGTACTGTATTGCATATTTAAAGTGGGACTACGGACTGAGATCCGGGAGCTTTCCCGCTGTACTATATAGCATATTTAAATTTGGACTACGGACCGAGATCCGGGAGCTTTCCCCCTGTACTGCATTGCGTATTTGCTATTGTGATATATGATGTACGGAGACGAGGGCTCTTCTTTATTATTTCTTTCAGTTTTCCTTTAAATTATGCTTATTGTTGCTATTTATATGTCACTATTCAAACTTATAACTGTCTTATTTTCAAACTCAGTAGAGCCTCAACCTGACCTCGTCACTACTTGACTGGGGTTAGGCTTGGCACTTACTGAGTACCAATTGTGGTGTACTCATGCCCTTCATGCGCATGTTTTTCCCATGTGCAGATCTAGGTACCAGTACACAACGTTTTGGCTAGGAGTACTACAACAGCTGTTAGGAGACCGCGAGGTAATTCTGCCGCGTCCGTAGAATCCCACATGTCCCCATCTACTCAACTACAGACATAGGAGATATACATATACACATTTTCTTTGTTCTGTTGTATAGAGCTATAGTCGTACAAAGCTTGTGATTTGTGACATTCCGGGTTTTGGGAGGTAAATGTTGTGGATGCCGAGCGGCTAAATCTAATAATATTACTTGTTCTTTACTGTTTATGTTATTATTTTGTATTGTTTTTCCGTGAATTTAGGCTTACCTAGTCGTAAGACTAGGTATCGTCACGAGATCGTTTCGGAGGAAAATTTGGGTCGTGACAATATAACCTGCCCAGCATTTCAGATGTAGCAGCATTATGGCTAGAACAAGAAACAAACCATAACAGTTCTGGACCACATATTCGAATTCGTACTAATAGTAACAAGAGTCTATTAGTAAAATACTATTATGGTTCCTATGACCCTTTGGAATATCCACTATTATTTATGTATGGTCAAAATGGATGGCACTGTGGTATTCAAAAGGTTACACAACCTCGACATAAATTAAGAAAAAAAAGAGCTTACTATGAAAATGAACAACTTCCAAGTATATCTAATATGTGTTCAATTTATGGACTACTTGACATGGAAGCTGAAATTCTACAATATGGTAAACAAAAAAGAGATACTATTTCTTGTCGTGAATACTATTGCTACAAACTTCAGATGAGAGATAACGAGGAAAACGTAATTTTGCATTCTGGTAGATTATTTCAGCAATATTCAGTTGATGAATTCATAAAAGTAGAAACTAAAAGGTTAGATTTTGCTTCATTTAATCAAGATTTATTTCGAGTTGATGTACTACACGGTCTTTTGGATATTCTAAGACTTGGCGAAAGAGAAGCTTCTAAGATAGGAAAAAAGAATTTTCTTCCAACAAGTTTTACAGGTGGTCCCAGAGATATGCGTCAGCGTTATATGGATGCTATTGCATTAGTACAACATTTTGGAAAGCCTGATATATTTTTAACTATGACATGCAATCCATGTTGGTCAGAAATAAAAGAACATTTGCTCCTAACAGATGAAACTCAAAATAGGCCTGATTTAATTAGTCGAGTATTCAGAGCAAAGGTAGAAGAGATGAAAACAGATATATTAAAAAGAAACGTCTTTGGAAAACTTGCAGCTTTTATGTACACTATAGAATTTCAGAAACGTGGTCTTCCACATGCTCATTTTCTTATTATACTTGCCGATGACTGCAAATTATTAACACCCTAGGCTTACAATAAATTTGTTTCTGCTGAGCTACCTGATCCTGATAAAAACTCTTACTTACATAAGCTTGTTATTAAACACATGATGCATGAGCCTTGTGGTCCTTTGAATCCTACGAATTCATGTATGAAGAAACAAGAGTGCAAATTTAAGTATCCAAAGAGTTTCGCCACTGAGACAACAAACGGAAAGGATTCATATCCAATTTATAGAAGACGAAATACTGGTACATATGTGAAAGCTAGAAAACAATTTTTAGATAACTCATGGGTTGTTCCTTAAAATCCTTATCTGCTGAGCAAATATAATTCTCATATAAATGTAGAAGTTTGCTCCGATATTAAAGTTGTCAAATATATATACAAATATATCTGTAAAGGACATGATAAGATTTCATTTGGCTTACACGAAAATGACACAAATATAGAAATAAATGCGATAAAAGAGTATCAATCTGCTAGATGGGTATCACCTCCAGAAGATCTGTGGCGCTTATTTGCCTTTCCTATAAGTGAAATGACTTCAAGTGTTTATCATCTCTAGTTACATCTTGATGGGCTACAATTTATCTCTTTTAGAAAAACTGACACAGTAAATAGTATCGTGAAAAACCCTATGATTAAAAAGACGATGTTGACAGAATTCTTCTTGATGAATGAAACAAACAAAGATGCTAAAGAGCTTAAGCTGTTGTATAAAGATTTTCCACAGTATTTTGTATGGTCATCTACTTACAAAATGTGGACTCGACGACAATGAGGTAATGTTATCGGACGTGTTGTAACGTGTCATCCAACAGAAGGAGAAAGATATTACCTTAGATTATTACTAATGAATGTAAGGACCAAAATCATATGAAGATCTTTTGACCGTAAATGGGATATGTTGCGACACATTTAGAGAATCTGCAAAAAAAAAGGGATTGTTGCATTGTGACAACAACTTAGTTGAATGTATATCTGAGGCTGCCTGCTATCAAATGCCTTATAGTTTAAGACGTTTATTTGCTATGATATTAGTATATTGTATCCCTAGAAATCCGAGAGAACCGTGGGAACAATTTGAAAATTCAATGTGTGAAGGCTTTAAGAGCCTAACTAATATAGCAACAAAAGATATACACCTTGTTGTTTTGAATCATATTAATGATATACTACATTCTATGGAGCGTGATATTAATGAATTTAACCTTGTTCAAGAAACTATCAAATCTTGAAAAATCGCAACTGAAGCGAAGGAAGTATATTTTGAAAGAAATATCATTGTCAACGATGAAAATTTACTGTTACATAAAAAGTTAAATAGTGAACAGAAAAAGGCATATGACATCATCCTCGAGAGAGTATTTGCCAACAAATCTGGAGCATTTTATTGATGGTCCTGGAGGAAGTGGTAAGACATTCTTATATTGTGCCTTATTAGCAACTGTAAGATCCAAAAGTTTTGTAGCATTATCAACAACAACCTCTGGGGTTGCGGCTTCGTTCCTTCCAGGAGGACGAACAACTCATTCACGTTTTAAAATTCTGATTAATATTGATGAAAAGTTCACTTGCAACATCACCAAGAAAATCTCACTGGCATCTTTGATTCATGCCCCAAAGTTGATTGTTTGGGATGAAGTATCGATGGCAAAAAAGAACATGATTGAAGCTTTAGATTCTCTTCTAAAAGATATAATGGACACAAATACGCTTTTTGGCGGAATAGTAGTTGTGTTTGGAGGAGATTTTAGACAACCCCTTCCTGTAGTTCAGAGTGGGAAAAAGGAAGACTTTATTCGAGAAAACATATTGAACTCCGAAATATGAAATGGGCTTGAAAAACTACGATTATCAGGAAATATGCGTGCGAGAATTGATCCCTCTTTCTGTGAATATTTGATGCGAATTGGAATAGAAAAGATAAATATGGATAATAAAATACAAATCCCGAGGTCTTTTATTGTTCCGTATACTACTGAAAGACAATCGTTGAACATGTTATTCAAAATAATATATCCTGATTTACATACTCTCTTTGAGGATTCCTCTTTTTTAACTTCCCGTGTTATTTTGACGACTAAAAATGATTCTGTTGATGAAATAAATGATAGACTTATAACTCAATTTTCTAATGATGCTAAGATATTTGTTGCAACTGATGAAACTATTGAAACGAATGATCAAAGTCAATTTAAGGATTTTTTACATTCATTGAATTCTGCTGGTTTTCCTCCTTACAAACTAATACTGAAACAAAATTGTCCCGTCATGTTATTGAGAAATTTAAATCCTTGTGAAGGTTTATGCAATGGTACACGATTGATATGCTGTGATTTTAAGAGTCGTGTTATAAGCGCTCGAATTGCAAGTGGTGATTTTAAGAATACACATGTATTTCTTCCCAGAATACCATTATTATCTTCCGATGATGAAAAAATACCTATCCCATTTAAAAGAACACAGTTTCCTATACGTTTGTGTTTTTCTATGACTATAAACAAAGCACAAGGACAAACATTAGATTATGTTGGAATTTATTTGCGCGAACTAGTATTTTCTCATGGCCAGTTATATGTTGCTTTATTGAGGGAAAAAAGTGTAAAAATATTAATCCGACCGCCTACTGCAGATAACGATGATGATCAATCTACATATAACATAGTATATGATGAAATCATTCAAAAGGCCCTTCTATAACTTTGTGCTAGGTCCTAGAAAAAAGGGGGAACAACATTTAATGTTCTATTGAGCTCGAAATAACTTTTTGGAAATTGCTATGCAGAACAATTGGCTTATTTACTTGCAAAATCTTGGCTATGTTTTTATCCTTGTGATGTGAAATATATGAATAAAACTATTGGCATTGCGAAATTCTTTTGGACAAGCAATCAGTCAAAGCATTAGTATCTACAAATCTCAATATACGAAGAGTTGTTACATATCTGGGTCCTACAACTTCTACAATTGACAGTTTTTATATAATTTGATGGATGTGGGTAGGGATTTTATGTGAGTGGAAAGGTTAAGGATTCTTTGAGCCACTTGTTATATCCATGTCCAAGACTCGACTATCAACTGAACATGGATATTTTAAAAGGTTTGACATTGTTGCTACTTTGGTTTCATTAACACATATTAGATTATCTTCTTCTGTCTTTTTCAACTAACTATTTGTATCTCTTTAATTTAATCCTTTATATATGTGGAATAGGATTTACCATGGGAATCACGGCCCAATAGCTGCAGACAGACTGAAAAGAGCAACATTACCTATTATGGAGCATTATACGGAAGGAAGAGATAATTAGTCAATAGATCAAAAGGAAAATGCTCTGGCAAAGTATCATCAAGAACCTAATCCTCACTTTGGTGTATGACAAGAAAA
Organism: Nicotiana undulata; assembly: GCA_005239495.1. Lineage (NCBI taxonomy): Eukaryota > Viridiplantae > Streptophyta > Magnoliopsida > Solanales > Solanaceae > Nicotiana > Nicotiana undulata. Next base: position 5,752 of record MDKH01201879.1, on the reverse strand, counting down.
CGCTTCTTCATCATTTGGATATTATACGGGATAATGAGCTTTGTCAACACATGGTTGAGGTGAAACCACATGTATGAGAAAAAATATGATGGTTGAATAATATTTCAAACTCGATAAACTAAATGGATACTAACCTTGTTCATTTATTGCAGGATTAAGCCGAGTCATAGTTGTTCAGAGTGTAATGGCGTCAATGAAGAGCAGAGGGTAGCCACCGGTTTTTACCTACGCATAAGCGATGTCATATCCGATGAAGATATGTTTGAGAGCATTGCAAGTCATCTATCAACCCTCTTTTTGCTTCATAAAGTACAAATGTTTGCATCCAATGTTGATCAGAAACCAAGTATGGCCTAATACTATCTTAATGATATAGTTGAAGCTACAAAAATGCTTCAACATCTTTCAAAAGAAACTGCAACATCATCAGCTAGAGCTTAAAAATCCAACTCGTGCAACCTCCCTTAAATTTATCACTGTATACTCAATCATAATGCTTATCTACAAAAATAATTCAAAACTGACGACTCTTTCCGGAAAACTCATTAGAAAGTAATTTAATGGTAGCTAATACCATGAGTTTAGGCTGCAAAAAAGTATTATTTCATGACCTTAAGGAATTTCATTATAGGTTTACTTGATTCATACTACTGTATGGTATGCATTGCTAGAAAACTTGATATAGATTTCGGACCTCTAGGTACAAGTGTATTTACATTAAATATTTAATGGAGTCATTTAATCCCTAATTTCTTCCCAGTTCTTCATATGCTTCTCTTCTCCAATAAGTTCATTTGCTTATTCATGTTGATGTGATTAAAAAGCTTGGTGCCTGCTGAAAATTCTCTTTGTGAGAGATTCTTGCTTAACCCCATATCTTCAAAATTTTCTATGTAAAATACAATTCATGGCATGACGGAAATCTAACTGTCTCTGTTGATAAAATATATGTATGTCGTACTTATCAGGAACTCCACTTTTGTTCTACTGTTTGGCATGTACTTTTTTTATAAAAACTGTTAGAGTTTCTTAGCAGTGCTAAGGATATTAAACAACCTCCTTATTATGAAATTTTGTTTTTCCGGTTGTAAGTCGTCCATCACAATGGAAGTGGTTACCTGGAGTTTCCATATAGGACTTTGTTCTACTTGCTCATGTGAACACAAAAAAGTTCCAGCATTGTTTATGTTTTGTCTCAATTTTTGGCCTTTTGCTTGTAAATTTCTTTTAACCGCTTCAAATTTTCCAGGTTTTTACATTCGGCTCAGTACCCTTGAAGACTTACTTTCCTGACGGGGACATTGATTTAACTGCCTTCAGTAATAACCAAAGTTTAAGAGATACATGGGCTCATCAGGTTCGTGATATGCTAGAGAAAGAGGAGAAGAATGAAAATGCTGAATTTCATGTCAAGGAGGTTCAATATATTTAGGCACAAGTAAGTCTTTGTCGTAAACTTTTCTTTGAGATTTGCATGTACATATTCTTTATCCTCTGCATTGATGATGCCTATTAGAGAAATTCCTTCTTAACATGATCACACACAATGACATCTTCGTATAGTGCAAGTGCTACTTAAGCTGTTTTCAAAGTATAGTCTACAACAGGTTAGATATTCTTTTATGACTTTGTAAAAAATACTTATATTTGGAATACATAGTTGCACAAAGAAAGCTAAAATAGCGCGACACCAAGTTATCTGTGTTTGTTGAATGCCTATAAGCATAAGTATATTAATCTGCATAATCCTTTTTTTAACAAGGTATGTCAATTAGAAGCATTTTGCTACCTCTTGCCTTTTCGTACAGCTACAAGTACGCTAAACTTTGATGAGTAGGCCAGCTGTGATATAACAATGCACCTACAGATAGTTCCCATTGCTTTTTATGGAATTTCAGTTGCCTTTTACTCTGCTTTATGAATATCAATACTTCTGTCAATATCAGTACTTCTACTGGCTTTCGTATCTTCTCCTCTGCTTCTCGATTCCTCTCGATGGTTTTGTTTTATTGTCAATATCAGTACTTTAATGACTTCAGTATCTTCTCCTATGCCTCTAGAGTTTTCTCGATGGTTTTTTTTTGTCAATATCAATACTTCTGGTGAAGCTCACTATATCGTTGCACTGACTATTCTTTTTTATTTACTTGCTTCCTATTTCCTCAGTTGCATAAGAGAAGAAGTTGCAAAAAAGATCACACATGTGATGACCCAAAAGGTCATCCTAAGTAAATTCAGCAAAATTTGTGTTCCGAGGCTCCGAAAGCCTCCATTGATCTTGCCTCGATATGTGTGTGAAGCCCGGGCGTGTAGCCGGGAAGCTTCTATATGAAAATCTGATGAACATAGAATTTTTGTACAAATTAAATGAATAAAGTTGACTTTGGTCAACATTTTCGGTGAACAGATCCGTGATTTGACGAACCCGGAGGGTCCGTAGGAAAATATGAGACTTGGGCGTATGCCCGAAATCGAATTCCGAGGTCCCAAGCCCGAGAAATGAATTTTTAAAGAAAAGTATTTTATGAAAATAATAAAGGTTTTTGAAAATGAACTTTGATGTGAAAACCGTGTTACCGGGACCGTATTATGGTTCCGGAGCCTAAAACAGGTTTAATATATGTTATGTGACTTATCTGTGAAATTTGGTGTATAACAGACTTGAAATGACGTGTTTCGGATCAAAATTTGAATAATTAAGCCTTATGAAATTTTTAGAAATTTTTATGAGTTTTGAGGTTTAATTCCTTGATTTTGATGATGTTTTGGTGATTTAAATGCTGGAATAAGTCCGTAGGATGGTTTGGGAGTCGTGTGTGTTTTTGGTTTTGAGCCCCGAGGGCTCAGGTGAGTTTCGGGTAGCTAACGGGGTGTAAATGAGTCAAAAATCTGGTATTTTGGTTGATTTTTTGGTGTCTGGTAGCTTAGTCTATGCGATCGCATAGGTGGAGCTGCGATCGCATAGAGTTGAGAGTAGGGGAGGGGTCTGTTGTCCTCTGCGATCGTATGGATGGGTCCGCGATCGCAGTGTAGGGAGTCCAGATGTTCTGCGATTCATTCCTTCTTCGCGATCGCGTAGTGTACCAGGGTGACTGGATGGGGGCTAGGTAGTTCTTCTCTGCGGTCGCATCATTGCCTCCGCGATCTCAGAGGTTTGAGGAGTTGACCTTCCGCTATCGCAGCCTTCCGTTTGCGGTCGCATAGTAGGGATTCCTATAGCTCTGCGATCGCAGCGCTTCTTCCGCGATCGTAGAGAACAAAATCGCCCAGTTATTTCCTTAAGTCAAAATAGAATGCTCATTACGGGAATTCCATATTTTTCACCCTCTCCTTCTTCTCCACAACCCCCTTAGCCATTTTGAAGAGCTCCATCACTATATCCTCCTAGGTAATCAATTCTAACTCCATATTTCTTCCATTATCATCATCTATCACTAGAATCTTGGCCTAAAATCCTAAAATCAAAGTAGAAATTAGGGGTTTTGGGTAGAGTTAGGGCTTATGGGATTTTGGGTGATTCAACCTCAATTTGGGATCGGATCTTAAAACAAATAATATATTTGAACTCGTGGGGTTATGGATGATCGGGTTTTGGTCCGAGCCTCGTGTTTGGACCAAGCGGGCCCGGGGTCGAATTTTTGAAATTTTGGAAGGATGATAGGAATTGCATGTCTAGGCTATGAGATTGTGTTATTGAGTCTTTATTGAAATTATTGAATTAATTATGCCTAGATATCGTTGTTTCAGAGTCGGATTATAAAGGAAAGACGGTCTTAGAGGGTTGATTGCTATACTTTGGACCCGAGGTAAGTGTCTTGCCTAACTTTGGTGAGGGAATATGTGTTATTTTCTATGTGCTAAGTGATTATCATGTCATTGCATAGGTGAGGTGATGAGTACCTATGCAATGTGTGTCAAGCATGCCCGTGAGTCTATTTTGATCGAAATTGTAGTATTTCTTCCATGTTTATCATATTATGAGATTGTCTCTACTTGGTAATTTATTCTTGTTGAAAGTATTGGATATTGAGCTTGAGAATTGTTGATATGATTGATAATCCAAGTGTAGAGTATACAATTGACGTGATTGGTTACAGCTGATTCCCTTGTAGGGCATTTATTGAGTTATTCATTGATATTTTCTCCTTGCTGGGTGATTTGAACTGTATATTTCCACTATGCTGTACTCCTTGCCATTATATCTGTCATTGTTTGGTGAGGAAGAGTGTAAAGCACGAAGGGTGATACCGTGCCATGATATTTGATTGCATTGCATAGTGAGGAAGAGTGTAAAGCACTAAGGGTGATGTCGTGCCATGATTCATATTGATTATAAGCACGAAGGTTAATGCCGTGCCTTGGTTTAAATTGATTATAAGCACGAAGGTTAATGCCGTGCCATGATTTATATTGCCTTACATTGTACCTTGCATTGTGAGGAAGAGAGTAAAAGCACGAACATGATTTATACTATTTTACATTATACGTCGCATTGTGAGGAAGAGAGTAAAAGCACGAAGGGTGATGCCGTGCCATTATTTATATTTCTGGTATTTGTACTTAACTCGTTAGCTATTGTGTTAAATTTCCTCCCTTGTTTACTTCTATATGTCAGTTTAGCTGCTTCATTTCACTTGTTCCCCTTTTACTGCTCCCGTATCCCATACTTGTCTGCTTATCTCTTGCCTTGTATTATCCCTGTTACCTGCTGTAGAATAGGACAGGTTATTGTTATTGTCAAGTCTAGCCTCGTCACTACTTCGGCCGAGGTTAGGCTCGGCACTTACTCAGTACATGGGGTCGGTTGTACTGATGCTACACTGCACTTCTTAATGTTGTGCAGACCCCGCATCCCGACCCAGTGGACCGCATTGAGGGAGTCACCTTCAGTCCACCCACCGCTTCAAGGTATACCCGCTGGCATTCGTGGGCTTTGGTGTCTCTCCTGCATTTGGATTCCTTAGTGTCTTACTTTTTCTCCTAGTTTCAAGACAATTATGTATTTCTTTTCAGACTCTGTATTTAGCACTCAGTTTAGATAGTTCGTGAGTTGTGACACCCCGATTTTGGGCTTATACGCCGTTATGTATTTTATTATTTCACTTTGCATTTTTTGAATTTCTATTACATTTCCGCTGTTAAGGATATTAAGGTGTTTTGTTATTCTGTTCAGTTTTGAAAGGTATTAACTCTACTACTGTTAACTTGGGTTGAATAAGCTGGAACTACCTGGATACGTTGGCTTGTCTAGCGGGTTCAACGTTAGACGCAGTCACGACCTGAAGGGTGGGATTTCGGGTCGTGACAAGTTGGTATCATAGCTCTAGGTTGCTTAGGTCTCACAAATCACGAACAACCTTGGTAGAGTCTGAGGGATCAGTACAGAGACGTATGTACTTATCCCCCAGAGGCTGCAAAGTTAGGATGACTCCACATTTCTTCATCTCAGTCGTGCGATTGAATTCTGAGTACTGATTGAGTTTCCATTCTACTCTCTAGCAGATGGCGAGGACGCTTGCTTCCCTTGGTTCTGCTCAGAAGCCCAACACTTTTGCTACAGCTCCTACGAGGGGTCAAGGTCGAGGACGAGGCCGTGCTAGAGGCCGAGGCCGGGGCCTGGCTCAGCCTAGAGCAGTAGCCCCAGTGAAGGACCCTCAGATCGAGTATGACGAGGAGGTCCCAGTTCCGACAGTCCTAGTTGGACCAGCGCAGGTCCCAGAGGGGTTCATAGCTACCCCAGTGCTTCAGGACG
>MDKH01172986.1:0-30474 GCA_005239495.1 Nicotiana undulata | reverse complement strand
AGGTTTGATTCGTGATCAGGGAGGAATTACACTTATTTTCATCAGCTCCTGAGTCACAGGTTTTATTCGTGATCAGGGATGAATCAGACTTATTTTACCAGTTCCAGAGTCATAGGTTTGATTCGTGATCAACAAAGAATTATACAACTATTTTCATCGGCCCCCGAGTCACAGGTATGATTTGTGATCGGGGAGGGTTTTACTTTTCATTATTGGCCCCGAGTCACAGGTATGATTCGTGATTGGGAGCGTATATATATTTATGTCATTGGCCCACGAGTCGCATGAATGATTCGCGAGCGGGGAGAGATATTGGCCCACGAGTCGCAAGAATGATTCGCGAGCGTGGAGATTTATCGAGTCAGCGCAGGATTCGCAGGTATGATTCACGAGCGTGTGGAGCTTTATGACCGAGTCAGTCCTTATGACCCACCCTTATGACTTCGGCCGATAGTCTTGTCCGTGTCGGTTATATATATATATATATATATACATACATAAGCATTGCATTGAGTTGGGATTGTACGATGGTGAGTTAAGAAACGGTACTGAGTACTGGAAAGTGAACAATTGAGATAATAAGATAAGACATTTCAGTTAATGAAAAGGAAAAAAAACAAGTGATACATATGATCAGTTTACAAAGAAAGGTTATGTTTAAGATCAGTTACATGTTGGTTGATTACATGTCCTTATACTTGATGTATTTTCTCACATGATTTATTGCTCGGTATGTACCTTATTTTATTATGTACAGGACCTTAGTGAGTATATATTCTACCTCTCGTCACTACTCTTTACGAGTTTAGACGGGATACTCACTGGGTACATATTTGTTTATATGTACTCATGCTGCACTTTTTTTTTTTTCTGCACTTGATTGTGCAGGTCTTGAGGCTGGTCTGTCTGGTCGTCCGCCCGCTGGTAGATACTGATCGCGGTGTCACTCTATATGGTGAGCTGTCTTCTTAGCGTCATCCGGACAGCACCTCTAGAGCCTTCTAGTTTCATTTTGCTCAGTCTTTTGTTCCAGACTGCGGCTTGTATCTTTGTATATATATATTTCAGTTGTTGTATCTATGTAACCGCCCGTTGACACTCTGACACTAGTCCTGGCACACACTTGCTATAGTTATGTCTGGTTTCGGGGTTGTATATATTTGGCCTGGCTGTGGCTCAGCTTGTATCTACGGCCTTACCTCATATCGCTGTTATATTCCGCATTTTATTTGTTATAAATTATAAATAACTAGAATATTGAGATCTGGGGTAGTATCTCCTAAGGATTTATATGTTGGCTTGCCTAACCTCGCCGTTAGGTGCCATCACGACCTGAACCGGGTTTTGGGTCGTGACATTATTATGTTATGATATTGATGTGCATGCGACGACTTTAGGTGGGATTTATGTATGTGTTACTAGTATGAGAATTACTTGAAGCCATTAAGTGATATAAGGGGGCTAAAAAGCACGTGTAGCTATTTCGAGAAAAAGATTTTCAAAACTATATAAATGTAAGCCTCACACGACGATATATGGAATGTTTGTGATTGAGATTGTGAAATGTGAATATGAGGGGCGGCACCTTGTCGCGCCCCCTTTTTCTATCGCACGGGTTAGGTACGAAGGTGATCTCTCGTCTGATCCTGTAGAGGCGGAGTGTTGTAGTGACATGTGTTGCGTGGTGCTAGTGGAACGAGATCTTTGGGGTGATTGGGTTGTTTTGGGACGTTTTGGGGTAGAGTAAGGTTCAGAGTATATGGGAAGTGAACGTCTGGAATGTTGAGGGAGAATGATAAGTGGGCCAAATTCTTGACTTGGTCAAGTTCCTCTTGGAATTTCAGAAGCTTCTTCTCTAGTGGAGACATACCCTCGTGCAGAACCTGAATACCCTAACCATAAGTGATCTCAACCTGTTCATCCCTGTAGTCTTTTCTAATACCGCTTGTATCTGCCATCTTAGTTTTTCCCTTGTTTTTCCATTTGGGAGGACGGGGAGGAGCAGTAGGAGGAGGGCCCTTTGATCTGGTGCAATAAGTTGTTGATGCCAGAGTGCACGAACTAACCTTTGGGGAGGGGAATAACTAAAGAAAAACAAAGAGTTAATGAAGTTAGTGAGGAGTTAGTGAGGAATCATAAAACATTGCGATATTTTAAACACGTAGTGCGGAAATGTAAAGCGTGTCCTAAGTTGGGGGACCTCTTGAGCCCAAGGTAGGCCCAGCGACAAATTAATTTGGAGAACCTAAAATACTAAATGCTTATATCGATAATAAAATAGACAAATCCAACTTGACTCTAAGAATGCGAAAAATAAAATGTCACTAATGGCTCGTGGCCTTATTACATCAAAAGAAAAGTAGAGACAAATCCTATCTACTTGGTCTCAGAAGGACCTTCCCCAGACTCGGCACCTCTACTTGCTTTGATCAACATTCCCATCTCGCGGAGTCCCAGCAACAAGTAGGTCTTGGCTAGAATTCCTACTTCAGTTCCCTCGGTCTTTTGACAAGTCTCGATCCTCCTAAGGAACTTTTCCTCCAAGTCAACTAGGCCTCGTTCCAAGTGTGCTAGATTCTGGGTGGAAGTGATGGCCATGTCCTTCCATTCCTCGATCAGCTTTTTGTTGGCTATGTGGATTTTGTGATGATCTTCTTCATAGTCAAAGAGCCTTTTGCGCAGCTGGTTGAACCTAGTTGTTGCCTCGGCTTTCTCGTCTATGACACTATGTCCTTGAGAGAAACCTGGCTCAATACTTCCTCCCCAATTATCTTTCAACCATCCCAGATAGTAAGGAGAGCAACCAGCGTGATACCTGTCAGGCTCGATAGTACCCTTCTTCAACCGGATCCTGTAGTGCCACAATTGCTGAGCTTGACATTTGTGAAAGCTATCGTCATCTTGGAAGTCCGCCCTGAAATGACTCATTTTCTCGATCCTTGGAACGACTTGTTTCCTCCCCGCATGCCTCATGACGCGAATCGGGACGTAAGGGTATGTCCCTCTAAGACCAATTAATATAAGGAACGAGGTGTCTCTAGTCATAATGATGAATTCGTTGGTCGGGAACCACTCGAACATCCATTGGATTTGATCCTCGGTCAGATCTCCCAATAACTCAACCCATCCCTTGGCATTCTCTGGCTGTGCAAACATGTCGGGGATGTAGTTCATACGCTTTGGATGATGGAAAGCAATATGATCATCCCAAATTCTCCTATGTATGTCTTGACGGTAGTCACCCCTTTGCAAATGCTCGGTTAGCCAAAGCTGAAGTAGCAGGTTGCAACCCTCAAAATGTTTCGCTCCTTGTTGACAGTTCTCCAAAGCTCGGTATATGTTAGCAACAATCATGGGTACGATGCTGAAATCTTGTCCGTCGATCCCTTCCATCAGAGTCTTGGTAACCATAGCCAATCTGGTGTGGATTCTCCCCTTCTTTGTCGGGAAGACCATTAATCCCCAAAAGCAGAATATGAAGACGAATACCGGCGGTGAATGTGTCCTAGAGAGGTGAGGGCGAACTCTTCCTGATATGTGCGGTAAGATTGACTATGGCCATACCTCTCGGACAAATAGTCAAAAGGGATGTACGAGTCTTCCAAGAAGACTAAATTCGGATTCTTCTTGAGTCCCATAATTTTGAGAAAACCCCGGCCTGTTCGATTTTCAGGCATCAATAACCCTTGAGACTCCCAAGGCAAACCAGCTAAACCCCCTATCTCCTCTAGCAGCGGTGTCATCTCATTGTTCCCAAATCGAAAAACCGACCGGTCACAGTCCCAGAATAAGGTGGTAGCCTCTATCATCATGTTATTAGGCTGAATGTCCAAAAGAAAGGGCAAGTTGCCCAGGTGTTTTCTGACTGCTATTTTGTCGCTTGAATGCAAGTCTTCCCACCAATTTAGAAGTTTTGGGTCGATGTTGGTGACCATGCCGAATCTGGGGACTTCGTTCCTCATTTGTGCAAAATAAACAGGTTAGGCCCTTACCCCCACCGGACTTGACTATTTAACACCAATAATTAGCAATGAGCATTTAAGTTCTCCAAATAAATGCACAGAACGTGAAAGCGTCTTTTTGGGTTCCAGGGAAACCCAAGGGATTTTGGACAAGGCTATCTTAAAGGCTATTGTGTGGACAACACGTTAGCCTGGCTAGGTTTGACCATTATGAATGCAACATACAATAGAGTGAGGTTTCTATTGGGGTTTTAGACTGGTACCCTTGAGCGGACAACTCAAGGGGGATGGCACGGAACCGTTCACTACACCGCTGATCGACTAGTTTTACCGCAAATACGCCTTTCCGAATTTAGGGGGTGATGATATTTGAATAGCGCAACCACTCATTGTAAGCGTTGCTATAGGATTTGTTTGGCACGAGTGGAATATGAATGCGGAGCATGATATGTAGTAATAAGCATTAAAACAGATAAGCATGTATTTTCACGTTGAGGAAAACAACAAAGAAAGGAAATACAACAATTATAATGGAAAGCGGTTACAAAGAAGACATGAAGATATGTCAGTTACATTCAGGTGAAATAAATACCTGTAAAAATAAACAATTAACGGCATATACCGGGGAATAGGAAAAGGCATAAGCATTTAAATGCAAATTAAAGGTCCAAATTTACAAAGCAAATTGTAATGGTATAAGCCTAGGGAAGATCCCTAGCAGAGACGCCATGATGTCGCGCCCCCTTTTTCTATCGCACAGGTCAGGTACGGAGAGATCGGGTTTATGACATTCTGGACAACTCCTTAAAGGAAGAGGTTTAAGGAAGAGTCGCCACCTAACGATTTTTATGGTGCGTTAGGGCACCTAGAGTTGATAACTCATGAACTAGTTCGCGTTACCAGAGATTGGGTAAGGGATTGAAATTATCCCAAGGGGAAGATGTTAGGCACCCCTCAAGATCCACAACTGTGGGTCCCAGCCAATAAGTTTTGTGAATTTGGACGGTGAGCAAGTAACAATTAAGGTTCATATAAGAGGGGATTTAAAACAAGTATGAAAATCTTTGAAGGTTTTGAAATAACATTAGAATAAACATTTGAAAAGAATTGTCCTAGGTTTAAGGTAATACGGATCACTTCAATGAAATACCCGGTATGTCACACCTCGAGGAGGCGGTTACACGTGGTATTAGCGCACCGGTTATCATATCTGTATTCTACCCTTCCCACTCCGTAAAGGTTATTAAAATGCGTGTGTTGGTCACGAATGCTTATTGCGTGCCATTACCCGTCCCATCCTATAAGTCCTGGAGGGTGTTTAGGACTACTAATCCTACAAGGCAGGAACTAGGCTGAACCCTTAGGTTTAAAAGACAAAATACTAAGCGACATACAAAACAAGTAGGACTGCACATATGAGGGAACATATAAAGACAAAGAAAGGCTCACAGGTCCCTCCACACATAAACATGTAAGTAGCACGTCTCAGGCACAATTAAAGTCTCAGGACAGGAGTTTGAAAATAGGAAGTTTAATAAAATAGTAGGAGTCTGGGTTATAAAAGTTAATGAAGATAGAAACTTTAATTAAAACTGATAGTTGATTTCAAAATATACAGTAGCTAAAGGTAGCAGTAAAACTTGAAAATATGCACTGATTGAAAGCTTTAGTAAACATAGATGAAAGTTATTAAAGCATGAATTTGAAATGATTTTAAAGGATAAGTGAATAAAATACAGTGGCTCAACATAGAGTAATAGCTATTAGTTTTCAAAGAACTGTAGCGACAGAAGTAGTAAAATGGTATCAAAATATAGTGACTTGAAAGACATACAAAAGAAGGATTCGAAATGGCACGATTTTGAATAGAATGAGGCACTTTTGAAAAACCTAGTAGTTTGAAGGCATAATAGAACAGGAGTCAGTAAAAATCAGTAAAAGAAATAGATGCACAACTTCGAGACTGTTTAAAATAGAGCAGGAGTTTTAATAAAAGTAAATGAGTTTCAGTGAGGCAAAGCAGGAGTGAGAGCAGCAGGGCCAAAAATGCTTAAAGGAAGTGATTAAACTAGAAGAACATTATTGATTTGATTTTAATACGTATTCGGCCTAAGGTTTGCCTAGGCGTTGTATACATTGCCTACATATTTAAAAAAAATGAACATGCACATTTGGATTCTGATTTTTATAAATACATGTTTGCAGGAAATTGTTTTAAATAGGTTAACCAATTTTATGGAAGTATTAAATCATGTTAACTTGACGTTCAGATTCTGACAAATAAAAAGTCCTAAGGGCAGGATATTTAATGCACAAAGTATCCCCTTAAGACATGGTTTATATATGTCATGTTTATAAAATGCATGAGCAATACATTATGACAGTCTTTGTGACTCCTTAGGTTATACCAGGCGTGAATATGATAGATATGTTAAAATGAAGACCCTAAACATGATTTCCAGTGTATGGTATGCATGTCCTATGCATGATACTATTGCGCACATAGAAAATAAAGCCTAAGTCGTGATTTCTACCCATACTACACTAAACATGCATAATTCCCTCCCATATTCACTATCCAGCCCCAATAGTTTATTTACAAATTATTACAGGCCATAGCAAATGAATTACAGTAATTGCAAAGAAAAATAAGAAGTTATTCTATAGAGAGCCTTCAAACAGGACCAACCTTCCAGCCTCAACCCTTTTGAGCCTCACAGCCTTACACAGCCTGGGTGCGGCAAAGATCCCAAAGGTCCTTGTGAAGGCCCTGGCCAATACCAACACTTAGCAATTACCAAAGTTGAGATAGGTGCAGTGTAGAATTGCCTGCCTCAGTGTGTCAAAGTTCAGAGGGAACTCAAGGTCCCTAAGCAATGCTCACACTGAGGGGGTGGATCCTAAAGGTCTAAGAGTAGTGTGAAGTGCAGGAAGAAGTAGTTAAAAAGAGTTAAGTTTTGAAAAGGAGTTTTGAAATAACAGGACTTTAGAGAATAATAGAAAGACCTCTTATGTAAAATTAGTTTGAAAAGGAAGCAGTAGAATGGTCACAACTCAGTAAGTATGCAGAATTCAAGAAAAGCAAACACAAAGAGGGAAAGGGATTGGGACAAGTAATAATAGCAACATATTTGCAGTAATCAGTCATTAGAACAAAGTTACAGATTTTCAGAGGATGTGATATGCCAAGAGCTTATCATATAGATACAAATATGAGAATACTAAATATTATAGGTGCATTAGAAGCTAGGAAATTGGTAGAGAAAAATACATGAAGAGATGTTAAATATGCAGAATGAAGCAGTAGAAGCTCACATAGGCCATAATGAATCATAGAGAGAAAGACCGGTATCATGCTAGACTAGAAGAAGAAGAGAGATCAGATAAAAAGAGTAGGCATGTTAGTTACATGGTAGGGAATAAAACCATAAATAAAAGCACAAAAGAAACAATAAGAATCTTAACCAAAATTGAAACATATTGTTTAGGATGTGCTAAACTTAACTAGAACATACCAGTGTTAAGAGTGAGCAAAGTAGAATATAGCAAAGTGATAGCACTATTAGCCTTGGCTTATAGCCGTCTAATAATAGGCAAGAATAGAGCGCAACAAATGGAGCCAAAGAGATACAACAAGAAAGAGCACACGAGAACAGCGTAGATGTCTGTGTGATCAAGAGAGTGTGTTCAGTGTGTGTCTCTGAGTGTGTTTATAAAGAGAGAAGATAGAGTATATATATAGTTTAATAAAACGAGTAGTCACATAGGTAAATGGTGCACAGTTATGGAAATACAACCAATTAGTATCAATTAAAATACTGGACTCCTTTAATTAAGGAGTCAAGTTCACACAGTGCAGTCAAGGCTAAGTAAGGAAAGGAAATCAAATTATAAGACTGTTTTTGTTTAATTAGAGACAAGGAAATCACATAATACATAAATAAAGCCAAGTACATAGTATATAATTAAGGAAAGTTGAAGTAACATTACATTTATAAAGTAAACTAGGGTATTAGTTTGAAAATCAACTGAAAGAATCTCGGATTCAATTGCAATCACAGGGAATCCAAAATAGTTAAGGAAAGTATCATATGAGTAAGGAAATCACTCAAAATTTGGTACATATTTACAAAGGACATACATAATCACTTATTCAAAGAAGGCATCACATAAATATTGAAAGAACCCAAAATTAGTACATGATTACAGAGGGAATACACAATCATGTATCCAAGGAAAACATCACAAGCCCGGGGATTCTCACACAAAAATGCAGTATAATATCAATAGGTAAAAAATCAATAAGGTAAATCAATAATTAAACATTTAAACAGCAGTAGCACAAAGAGATAATCAACATGAAAAGGTTATAGCACTGAATTAAACAACAACTCACGAATACACATAGTCAAGTGAAAAACGGACACACATAATAAAGATTAACCCCAAAACTAGGGTTTCAACATAACAGTCAAGGCAACATGAAATCACAAGATGCTTGTTTAAAACACAGTAAAGATGATAAAAAGATCGAAAATTGAAAGGAAAACTGTTTTGAGAACAGGGTCGAGAAACCCTAGTTTTGAAATTGTTTAAAAGATGAAATTTTCTGGAGAAAATCATAGATAAACCTCATAATGTTGCAAATATAGAACAGATCTTTAAGAAAGATCAAGATATAGAAAATTAGGGTTTCGTGGAACCCAGAAAAAGAGGGAAAACCTCATGGATGGCCTTGATTTAGGCCGGAGAGACTGTAAACTTACTCAGACGGCCGGGGGTTGGCCGGACAGTGGCAAGAGGCTCAAAGGAGGTGAGTGGACCGTTCCAGGCTCGTCTGAAGAACTCAGGGCATCACTGAGCAGGTGAGAGGTGAGTGGATGACCAGGAGATGACAGGGAATCCAAGTTCCCGTTGAAAATCCATCGGAGAAGGCGACCAGAGATCATCTGAGAACCCGAAGTCAAGGAGACTTCTAGAGAGTTGTAGAGAGAGATAGAGAGATAGAGAGATGAACCGTCTCGAAGGGAATGAGACGGAGGGGGAGGGGTTAGGTTAGTTTAATTTAGGTAATAAAAATCTGGGTCGTTGATCTGATATGATCAACGACTCAGATTGGCTTGTGATTGGGTCGGGTTTTTTGATGGGTTTTGGGCTGGGTTGTTTGTGATCTGGGTTGGGTATTTTAATTGGGTTTGGGTTAATTAGGCTAGGTTTTTAAATAATAAATGGCTAGATATTAAATAATCCAAAATAGATAAATAATTAAATAAACAACCAATAATTGTACAAAATGAAATTGAGTTTAATTAGATGAAATCGAATTAAGATAATACACAATGTTCAATTGGGCTATAATTGCAAAATTATCGTAATTGAAATTAAATAAGATCCAATTGGCCAATTTATGAAATAACCATATTTTAATAAGTAAAAAGTGATTATAAATGACATACTGAAGTAAAAACTATTTTTGAAATTATTTTAGAGTACAATTTCTGAATTATAAAAATATACAATATTAAATAAATAGGGAAATAATTTAGATAAAATATGGAATAATTAGGAAAAAAACTCATTATTGCAAAGAGTGATTTTGAAAGCTTATATATCAGTTTGAAAATAATTTGAGAAAAAATTGGGTATCAACACACCTCGGTTGTGATTCTTGTTGTACTTTCTATGTTAAGAAGGCTTGTTGGTTGAACAATTCTTGTTGATTCTTTATTTGTCTTACTTGCATTTTTCTGTATTAGTTACTTGTTTATCTATTCATGTGTTCACTTTGTTTCCTTTACCGCCTTAAATTTTTGTTGTTAGTTTCCATTAGTACAATGCTTTAATTTCATTCATTTCCTCGCTTCCCAATAATAGACTACACTGTACTCTTTTTAGTTTTTCTTGTCTTGGCCTCGTCACTAGTCTACTGAGGTTAGACTTGATACTTACTGAGTACCATTGGGGGGAACTCATGCTAAGCTTCTATATATTATTTTGGCAGATCTAGGTATATCTGTTCGTGCTGGACACCAGCGAACATTTAGATATTTCTGGAGACACCAAGATATATACTTGCTCGACGTTCGCAGGCCTCGGAGTCACCTTCTGCTACTTCCTTATTATTGTTATTCCTATTCTCAGACAATGTTGTATTAAGGATTTTCATATCTTCCTATAGATCTTATGACCTAGTTCCACCGATTCTTTTTTGGATTTTGTAACTAATGTCCGAATTAAGGTTATTATGAGCTTTATAGATTTATTTTGTTATCATAGTTTGTTATTTCAGTTAAACTATCAATGAATGTTAGGCTTACCTAGTCTTAGAGACTAGGTGCCATCACTATATCCTAACGTGAAAATTTGGGGTCGTGACAAGTTGGTATCAGTGCTATAGGTTCATAGGTGTTATGAGTCATTAGCAAGTTTAGTAGAATCTTACTGATTGGTACAAAGACGTTTGTACCTATCTTCAGGAGGGTATGAAACATTTAGGAAATTCCACATCCTTGATTCCTTATCATGCGAATTGTTAATTTCAAAATCTAAGTCTTTGTCTTTCTATTATCTCACATATGGTGAGGACACACACTACTGTATTTGATGACAGACACCCACACCCCCTACTAGAGCCGCACGAGGCTGGGGCTGAGGTAAAGGCCAAGGAAAGGCTCGTGTTGCAGCCAGATCACCTGCTTGAGGAGCCACCAGTAGCTTTGGTTGCAGGACAGGCACACGAGGCTTGTTTCTGCCCTTGGAATTCAAGAGCCCCTAGCGTATTTCTAGAGCATGTTCAAGACTCTAGCTCAAGCGGAATTGGTTCCCATTGCACCAACAACATCTCAGGCTGAGGGATGAGCTCAGACTCCCACGACCCGCACCTCGGAGCAGCGGGTCCACATTGATCAAGTCTTCAGTGTCATGCCAGCACAACACGTTATACTAGTTCAGCCCGAGGTCAAGCCAAAGGCATCTGAGGAGGAGAAAAGGAGACTCGAGAGGTTCAAGAAGTATGATCCTCTAACTTGTAGCTGCAAAACTACTGAGGATGCGCAATGTTTTATAGAGAAGTGTCACTGTATTATATGCACCATGGGTATTGTAGAGGTTAGTGAAATTTCTTTTACTATATTTTAGCTGGTAGGAGCAACATTTTAGTGGTGGAACGTTTACGAGGAGGGTAAGCCAGTTGATGCATTCCCACTCAAATGGGCTCAATTTTTAGAGATGTTCTTGAGATAGTTTATCCCTATACCGTTAGGGATGCGTGGTGCATAGAGTTTGAGAATCCGCACCAAAGGATTATAAAAATATCACAGTGTGCTATCAAATTTGGCGAGTTATACCTACATGAACTTTCCTTGGTTTCTACAATCAGATAGCGAGTCCGCAGATTCATGGAGGGGCTTAGTTATGGTCTTAGGTTTAGTATTTCTGGGGAGTCGGACATGCACACTTTGTTTCACCAAGTTGTAGAGGTTGCTCAGAGGCTGGAGGGCATGAGGGTCCGAGAGAGAGATGACAGGGAGGACAAGAGGCCTCAAGGTACTAGAGGATTTAGTAGTGGCACAATGTAGTTTCAGCCCCTCTTGGTAGGGGATATGTGTGCCGGCCAGTTTATTCAACACTTCCAGCTTCTAGCACTGTTTCTACTACTCCGAGGTCTCAGGTTTCCATTTTTCTAACCCACTGTCTAGTGCACCTCCTACACGGGGTGCCTTCAGCGGTCAGGCTAGCCGACTAGGCCAGAATTAGCTTTAGCAACAACGCCCACTGAGAGCTTGTTTAGAGTGTGGTGATACCAGACATTTAGTGAAGAACTTACCTAGAATCATGAGGGGTGCACCTCCAAAGACTACACAAGCTCCACAGACTCTATAGGTTTTACATGCCATTGTTGCTGCTCTAGTTGCCCCTCTACCTGCACCGCCCGTTAGGGGTGGAGGTCAGGCGGGTAGAGGCCACCCTAAAGGGGGAGGCCATGCTCGTTTCTATGTTTTTCCTTGTAATACAGAGGAAGTTGCATTAGATGTTGTCATCAAAGGTATTTTCTGTGGTCCGTCATAATGATGCTTCAATCATATTTGATTCGGGTTCCACTTATTCATATGTGTCATCTTACTTTGCTTCGTATTTGGTTATGTCTCGTGATTCTTTGAGAGCTCCTATATATGTGTCCACACTTGTAGGAGATTCTATTATTGTAGATCGTGTTTATCGGTTATGTATAGTCGTTATTGGTTGTTATTATACCAGAGTTGATCTATTGTTAGGTATGGTTGACTTTGATGTGGTATTGGGCATGTATTGGTTGTTTCCCTATCACGTTATTCTGGATTGTCACACTAAGACTGTGACATTGGCTATGCCATGTTTGTCGTGGTTGGAGTGGAGGGATACATTGTATTATATTCCTAGTATAATTGTGCGATTTACTAAGGAACTGAGGATGGTTGAGAAGGGGTGTGAAGCATATATGGCCTTTGTGAGAGATGTCAGTGCTCATACTCCTACCATTGAGTCAGTTCCAGTAGTGAGAGATTTCCCAGATGTGTTTCCAACAGATCTTCCAGGCATACCGCCTGATAAAGATATCGATTTTGGTATACCAGGTGATGGGTACTCAACCCATTTCTATTCCACCGTATCATATGGCACCGATGGAGCTGAATGAGTTAAATGAACAACGTTAGGAGTTTCTCGATAAGGGCTTCATCAAGCGTAGTGTTTCACTTTGGGGTACTCCGCTTTTTGTGAAGAAGAAGGATGGCACTATGGGAATGTGTATGGATTATAGATAGCTGAATAAGGCTATAGTGAAGAATAAGTACCCATTACCATGTATTGATGACTTGTTTGACCAACTTCAGGGTCCTAGAGAGTTCTTGAAGATTTATTTGTGGTCAGGGTATTATCAGTTGAAGATTCAGGATTCGGATATCACGAAGACTACTTTCAAGACTTGGTATGGTGACTCTGAGTTTGTAGTGATGTCATTTGGGCTGACAATGCCCAACCAACATGTATTTAACCGATGAACAGTTTAGTCCATCCATGTCTTGATTCTTTCGCCATCGTGTTTATTGACGACGGCTTCCTATATTGTCGCAATCGAGCGGATCTTGAGCAGAATTTGAGGATCGTTCTCTAGACCCTGAGAGAGAATAAGTTTTATGCAAAATTCTCCATGTGTGAGTTTTGGATTGATTCAATGGCATTTTGGGTCATATGGTGTCAAGTAAGACGATCAAGGTAGATCCGAAGAAGATTAAGGCGGTTGAAAGTTGGCCTATACAGTCTGTAGCTACTGAAATTCGGATTTTTCTTGGTTTGGCCGGAAATTATCGCCGTTTCGTAGAAGATTTCTCATCCATTGCTAGCCCTTTGAATAGATTGACCCAGAAGGGCACTCCTTTCAGATGGTCACATGAGTGTGAGGCGAGCTTTCAAAAGCTCATGACTGCATAGACTACAACACCAGTATTGGTGTTGCCGACAAGTTCGGGGTTTTACACTGTGTATTGTGATGCATCGTGTATTGGTCTTGGCGCGATGTTAATGCAAGACGGTAGGGTGATTGCCTACTTGTCTCGGCAGATGAAGTTTCAAGAGAAGAATTACCTGATTCATGACATAGAGTTGGAAAATATTGTTCATGCACCGAAGATTTTGTGGCACTATCTGTACGGTGTTCTATGTGAGGTCTATACTAATGGCCAGAGTCTCCAACTACTTTTCAAGCAAAGGGACCTTAACATGCAGCAGCAGAGATGGTTAGAATTGCTGAAAGACTATGATATAACTTTTTTGTATCATCTTGAGAAGGCCAATGTGGTAGTCGATTCCTTGAATAGAAAGGTCGGGAGTATGGGTAGTTTGGCATATCTACCGGCAGTAGAGAGGCCAACCTCCATGAATATTCAGGCGTTTACCAATCAGTTCATGAGATTGGATATTTCAGAGCCTAACTGGTTTCTTACATGCGTGGTTTCTCGGTCTTCAAATATGAGCACATTAGAGAGTGTCAGTATGACGACCCCTATTTGCTTGTCCTTAAGGACACAATATAGAATAGCGATTCCAAGGAGGTTTTTATTGAAGATGATGGGTTGTTGCGGATGTAGGGCCGGATATAGGTGCCCAATATGGATGGGTTGCGTGAGTTGATCCTTGAGGAGGCACACAGTTTGCAGTATTCCATTCATCCGGGTGCTGCTAAGACGTATTAGGATTTGAAGCAGCGCTACTGGTGGAGAAGAATGAAGAAAGATATAATAGAGTATATGTCTCAGTGCTTCAAATGTCTGAAGGTGAAGTACAAGCATCAGAGGCCGAGCTGTTTGCTTTAGAGACTTGAGATTACCGAGTGGAAGCGGGAGTGTCTCATCATGGATTTCACTTTTGGGCTACCACATACTCTAAATAAATTCGATGCAGTGTGGGTTATTGTTGATAGGCTGACTAAGTCGTCACATTTCATTCCGCTAGTGACTACCTATTCTTCAGAGCAGCTTCTTTAGATCTATATCCATGAGGTTTTTCGTCTCCATGGTGTGCGGTTTCCAATACCTCTAACCAAGGCACGTAGTTCACATTGCATTTGTGGAGAGCTGTGTAGTGTGATTAGGCATACAGGTTGAGTTGCATACAACATTTGAACCTTAGATGGACGGGAAATCCGAGCGTACCATTCATATCTTGGATGATATGTGAAAGGAAAGTGTTATGAATTATGGTGGTTCATGGGATTAGTTCATACCGCTTGCTGAGTTCTCTTACAACAACACTACCGATCGAGTATTCAAATGGCTCCTTATGAGGGCCTATATGGAAAGCAGTGTCGTTCTCTAGTTGGTTCGTTTGAGTAAAGAGAGGCTAGGTTGTTGGGCAATTATTTGGTTCGGGATGCCTTGGAGAAAGTCAAGTTGGTTGAGGATCGGCATCGTACAACACAGTCGAGATAGAAGAGTTATGGTGAAGGCTCGTGATGTAGCATTTATGGTGGAAGAAAGGTTTTTCTGCGGGTTTCACCCATGAAGGGTGCGATGAGGTTTGGGAAGAATGGAAAGTTTAGCCTTAGGTATATTGGTCCTTTTGAGACCCTTGAGAGAGTTGGTGAGGTGGCTTACAAACTTGCATTGCCACCCTACTTATCCACAATTCACCCCGTGTTCCATATTTCCATGCTCTAGAAGTATTATGCTGATGATAAGTTGGTATTTTACCAAATTATCTCCTCTTAATACTTAACCTTGTGTATGATATTGTTGAGAAACTAAGACAATTATTGATGTTTATTGGCATATTTTAGGTATCAAGTGAGTTAGATGTGATGGTGAAGAAATTAAGTGAAAACAAGTCAAAAAGGAGCTAAAATGGACACTTGAAATTTGCCCAGTTAAATACCCTTCGCGAACGCGGAGGTCCAGTGTAAACGCAGAGCTTCAGAAGATACATCATCGCGAACGCAGTGAACCAAGCGCCTACGCGAAGAGTCAAACCTTCGCGAACGCGTGGAACACACCGCGAACGTGAAGGCTCAGGATCTATAATATCGCGAATGCGTGAAGGTAATCGCGAACGCGGATCTTGGAGATTGAAGACCTTTGTGAACGCGAAGGTATAGTCGCGAATGCATAGTGTATTTTCTGGGCAAGTGCTGGGCAGTTTTGTCATTTCACGTTTTGATCCTCAAACCATTTTTATACACGACTTGGCAGATATCTTTTGACATCTTTGGCATTGTAAAACATATTTTTGAGTCTTGAAGACTAGAGAGAACAAGTCTTGAAGATAGGGTTTGCACACACACTTCGGTTTTGAAGATTACAAGCTTGTGGTTAAGGATTTCTTACCCATTTATGTTTATTTCTTCATTTCCTTGTTTTGAATTGAATATTTAAGTGTGTAGTATTTATTCCAACACTTGAATCTTGTTTATGGGAATATTCATATTTAAAGTGTGGATTAAATACCTTGTTGTGCTTATGTATTGAATGATTTTTAGTTATTTATGAAGTGAGTTATTGTTTATTTAATTATTCTTGTTCTTTAATGTTTCCAAAGGGATTAGCTAACCCTATGACTCGCCTATTAACTCCGAATTAATTTTGAAAAGATAATTTGGGGTTGGGAAAGATTAATTAACAAGAACTTGAGGCTTTAACCCTCATTTTTTAGATTCTACCTAGGAATAGGATTGAACTACTTGTAGCCAAATCCGGGTGTGCTTAATCTCTTAATTGGGTTAGGAATAATCCAATTAGAAATTCTTGTTAGTCTATGAAAAAAGCTAATTAAGAATTATTATCCGTGGCTAATTAACATAAACTCGCTCATACTTGTAAAATCGTGAAATATATTGGATAGTTACTTGAGTGTAATTCCCGATGTATTCATACTTGTTGCCATTGATCATTTTACTTGCTTTTAGGTTAGTTCATATTTTTTCATTTAGTTATAATATTTTTATAACAAAAATCTAAGTGTTTGGCACTGCGCGATAAGTGATAATTCTCTTACATTCCTAATCGCCTTCATATTGTTCTCTGTGGGATTCGAACCCAACCTAGTTGGGTTATTATATTTGACAATCGACCGCTTACACTGCTTTAAGGTGTAATTTGAGCGTATCAAATTTTGGCGCCATTGCCGGGGACTTATTGGCGTAATTTAGGTTGTTTGAGAAATAAGCATAAGTTCTTTGGTCCAAACTTGTGAATATTCGTGTAATTATTTTTCTTACCTTGGTTTATTTTTCGTATTTGTTTCTTGTTTAGTTTCTTTATTTTTGATAATAAAAAATGGCATCATATAATAAAACATTGGTCGGATGGTTGTTGTTCATACTTTGATGACCTTTTTCCTTATTGTGGAGGACCACACTCGTGGAAAAATTGTTTAAATTCTCCCGGGGATGGATTGTGCGCAAAATCTCAAACCCATGAGTGGAGTATTTGTGATAGGTGTGGTTGCCAAAATGGTCATTGGTATGATTGTGTATATTTGTCCGTCCCTTCCCCAAATCCCCCTCTATGATGATTCTACTTTTTGTGATGAAAATTTTAGGGGTGAAGAAGTTGAGGAAATTGAGCACGGTAAAAATGGAGAGTTCAAACTCATGTTGGAGTGCTTACTTGACGAAGTAAACCATGAGCAAAATGCCTTGGAAGAGCTTTTGGAGAATAGTCTCCAAAATGAATAGGCACTTGAAAGGTTTCACTCACAAATGGATGAAATGATTGAAGCTTCAAGGGTTCAAAATGCCTTGGAGGTGAGTGATAGCCAAGAACTTTCCTTGGAGGTTGAAGTTGAAAATTCTTCCTTGGTACATGAACAAAGCCAATAAGAACTCTCAAAGGCTCAAAATGAGAGGATGATGCTCATGTTGGAGGCCATTCTTGAAAATGAGGAAAAACACAACTTTGCACTCGAGGAATTGAAACATGAAGTGACTCAAAATGATGAGCACATCGGCACTTTGGAGGATCAAATGCAAGCATTGATGGAGGCTCATTATGCCTCTCAAATTGAATGTGTGGATGGAAGCCAAGAAGAGTCCAATTTCGAGGATGAAAGTGCGCTTTACTTTGAGGAATCGAGAATTGAACATCCGCCAACCGACTCCATGAGTGTTTGTGATGCTGAGAAAAATATGGAACTAAAGTCAACCGGGGTGATGGAAAATATTGTTGAAATTGACTCTAGTCCGGGGGAAAAAAGGATGTCAAAACCTGGAAAAATTTGCAAGTTGGAAGTTTGAAGGCACATTCCAAGCATTTTTTAACATTGGAATTGTGTGGTAATACGAAAGTTGAACTACATGGATCAATGGAGGATTGCGAGGAGGAAAAATTCATACCATACATCTTACAATTTGAGGGAACAAGAAAGCAAAATAACATACCTCACATGAAAGCCAAGAAGTGCAAAATGAAGAATTTGAGGATTGGCTTGATCATCTACTTACCACCCCCCACCGCCCGTGGTCACAAGCTTGATTCCAAGCTAGGTGCCCAATTTATATCATCCAAGTGGAGAGAAAAGTGGTAAAGTGATTTGCGTCGTGCCACGACGTTAAACGCGGCGCTTGGTGGGAGGCAACCACCGTGTTCAAAAAGTTTGGTCGTTTTTGAAATTTTCTTTTTTTAGATTAGCTTAGTATATTATTTTAGACTAATCTGCCAAGTTTCACATTTTTTGAAGTTGTTTTGAGCAAGTTGCATGATCTGAAAATTCCAAACCAGTAGCTGTAACTAGTGGAAAACTGCAGAAAACAACTATCGCGACCCTGTGCCGAGTTAACCCTCGCGTACGCACCCTGCCCACGCAAACGTATAGGGTCAGGTAAGTTAAAACATTGGAAAGTTTCTGGACGGGCATTTTCCCCCTTTTGTCTCAATCAACAGTTACTCCTCACTCCTTGCCCCAAAAAATTTAAATCATCCCGTTTTCTTCAAGTAATTGCATTTTTTCATCTCCATTTGAAAGGTATGAAATTTTATCTATTGTCTCTCAACTCTTCATTCTCTCTCTTTGTGTAAAACATAGAAGAACAAATATTTTTCATACTTAGGGTTCAAAGTTTAAATTTTAATTTTCAATCTTGTGTGTAAAAAAAAAGTGTTATGCGTGATGGGTGAGGTTGGTTGAGTGTTGTGTGTGATTACCATGAATATTTTTTTTTGGGCAAACAAAGATGTTGTAGTTGTAATTAGAAAAGATCAAAAAAATGTTGCCCATACACTGTTTGAGGAAACTCCTCAATGAAATCTGATCTAGGTTGTGGAAATGACCTTCGCGAACGCGGTGGTCTGCCCACGAACGCGAAGGCCAAAAGTTGGGCCAGCAGAAAAATAGCCTTTGCGAACGCGGTGGTCTGCCCGCGAACGCGAAGGCCAAAGGCTGGGACATCGAAACAAATTGCCTTCGCGAATGCATTGGTCTGGTGCGAACGCGAAGGCCAAAATACTGAGAAAAATAATTTACTCTTCGCAAACGCACTGGGTCTGATGCGAACGCGAAGAGTAAATCCCTGCCGGTCTCATTTTTGGCGAAAAACAATAACTTCGCTCAGATTTGCAATGGACCATTTTCGCCCGTTTCTTTGGCCTAAATACTTTCTAATACATTGTTTTAAGTGTCCATGTGAGCTTTTAACATTGTTGATCTATTTTGTAGGAGTCGGAGCCTCATCAATTCCCGATACATGTTTGGGCAATCAACTTGGAGGGCTCGTGCTAGCTAGTTCCCGAGCTCTAGATGAACTTCCTAGTCCATTGGACGAGGATCCTGTAGCACGTCCCTTCTGTAAGGGATTCATGATACATGACAAAGCAAGTGTTAATATTAGTGGGGGTGCGAATTATGTGAACCTAGGGCGATTACTCAGACTTCTCCCGCACCATGGTTACAATTTGCATTTAAAGCTCATTGAGGCAATTCAACAAACATCTAGTGTGCATATGTCTACAAAGTAGCACAAATAATCCCATGGAGTAACCAAGCCTCCCATATCAAATCTAATGGCCTCACACACCCATCTACGCCACAATCCACCTCTAAAATAAGAAAGTCATGATTTTTCCTATCCATTATATACACTAGCAAATAAAAAGAAGAAAAATTTAAGCTATAATCATTACAAAAATCTGAAAATAAAACTACAAAAGAAAAATAAACTAAGAAGGAAGAGATAAATCATGTACTTACTTGAGATTCTTGAGAAAGATGGAGGTTGGATAGTTGTTAATGGAGATAGGATGACAGGAGGAGAGATTTTTGTTGGTAACGGAGGGTGAAGAGAGGGGGGGTCTGTGGGTTTTTGTTGTTGAGGGTGAGAGGGAGAGTTTGGGGAGAAGAGGAGAAGGAGAATGGGGAGAGTGGGGAGGGAATTTCGGAGGGGTGGGCGTGTTAGAGGGGGGGGGGGTTACGTTTTAGGGGAAATTAGAAAAATAAAATAAAAACTAAATGAAAACTTACCTGACGTTGCCCCTCATCCGCACCCAGCTTCGCTGTCACGGACGCTGGGCAAAAACATTCGTAAACACCGCGTCCTAGTCCGAGGTCAGGACCACGGTTGCGGACCTGAGGTAGAAGATATGCCAAAGTTCGCGTTCAGGCCGGCGTTCAAGTCCGCTGCCGCGGATCTACAAGAGAGATCCTCCCAATCTTCCCGTTCAGATCTGCGGTCATGTTCGCAGCCGCGGATCACCGTTCTGAACAAATTTTCTATTTTCTTCAATTTTACCTCTTCCAGGGTTAACTTTTGACTCAGGCTCCTTCCGATGCGCACAAAGCTTTCCCTGCACACTAGTAGTTTGATTAGTATAATTCTCATCAAACACAACAACAAAATAAAAACAAAAGAAGAAAATCATAGGTTGCCTCCCAAGAAGCGCCTGAGTTAACGTCGCGGCACGACGATTGCAACAAATCAATGAGTTGCCTCCCGTGCAACGCCTGATTTAATGTCGCGGCACGACGCAGATAAGCGCATTATTAGCTTCATCCATGCCCACATAATGTTTCAATCTATGCCCATTGACTCTAAAGGCACGAGAGTCATTTTCTGCGGCAATCTCTACAACACATGTGGGGTGTACTTCAACCACACGAAATGGCCCTGACCATCATGACTTTAGTTTACCCGGAAGTAGCCTTATACTTGAGTTGTAAAGCAATACCATATCTCCGGGTTTAACATTCCTCTCAATAATGTTCTTATCATGTAACATCTTCATTCTCTCTTTGTACAATCTTGTGCTCTCAAAAGCAAGATAGCGGAACTCATCAAGTTCATGCAATTCCTTGACTCCACTTGTTTCCGCGGCATCCATGCCGAGATTCAACTATTTCAGCGCCAAGATCTATGATCCAACTCCACCGGCAAGTGACATGCCTTCCCAAACACCAACTTGTATGGTGACATGCAAATTGGTGTTTTGAAAGCGGTTCTATAAGCCGAGGGTGCATCATCTAACTTTCTCGCCCCGTCCATTCTTGTGGCATTCACGGTCTTGGTTAACACACTCTTTATTTCTCTGTTTGACACTTCCACTTTCCCACTTGTCTGCATTTAATATGGAGTGTCCATCTTGTGGCGTACATCATACTTCTCTAGAAACTTCTCGAAGGATCGATTGCAGAAATGAGTGCCTCCGTCACTTATTATGGCCCTTGGGGTGCCAAAACGGGTGAATATGTTCTTCTTCAAAGACCCAATCACCACCTTTGCATCATTGGCGGAGATTGCTGCAGCTTCCACCCATTTGGACACGTAGTCTACCGCGACAAGTATGTACTTGTTGCCATATGAACTTACGAAGGGCCCCATGAAGTCGATTCCCCAAACATCGAACACTTCGACCTCCTGAATTGGGTACATGGGCATCTCATGGCAACGGGAAATATTCCCGGTTCGGTGGAATTCATCACAGCCCTTTACCCATAAATGTGCATCTTTGAACACTGTTGGCCAGTAGAAGCATGCTTCCAGAACATTCGCGGCTATCCTGACTCCTCCCAAATGTCCACCATATGCTGATGCATGACATGCCTGCAAAACAAAAGACTGGTCGATCTCGGGGATACATCTCTAGATCATGTTGTCAACACAAATCCTAAACAGATAAGGTTCATCCCAATAATACATGCGGCAATCACGGAAGAACTTTTTCTTTTGCAAAGATGAAAGGTCATAAGGAATTATACCACTCACCAGATAGTTTGCAATGTCTGCGTACCATGGCGCTTCCTTAAGACTTGTGTCTAGGAGTTGCTCATCTGGAAAGGTTTCCAGAATCTCTTCTACCTCAACCACTTTTTTAGCTCCTTCTAGTCTCGACAAGTGGTCAGCTACTTGGTTTTCCGTTACCTTTTGGTCACGAATTTCCAGGCGTAGTTTTGAAATTTTCTTCTCGATTATGTACCTGAGAGAAACATGATCAGTATAAACAATTACCTTCGAGCCTATCAGGTACGATCTGAACTTGTCAAACGCGAATACTACTACTAGCATCTCCTTCTTAGTCACAATGCAGTTCAACTAGGCCCCACTCAACGTTCTACTTGCGTAGCATATTGGGTGCATGATTTTATCTTTCCGCTACCCAAGAATTGCTCCCACAGCATAGTCACTTGCATCACACATTATCTCAAAGGTTTGCTCCCAGTCAGGGGCAACAATAATGGGTGTTGTGACCAGTCTCTTCTTTAATTCCTCAAATGCTACTCTATAATCATCATAAAACACAAAGGGTTGATCTTTTTCAAAAAATTTACACAAGGGGTTAGCAATTTCGAAAAACTCTTTTATAAATCTCCTATAGAAACCGGCATTCAAAAGGAAACTTCTGATTGCTTTGACGGAAGTGGGTGGTGGAAGCTTTGCTATCACGTCAACCTTTGCGGGATCCACCTCAATGCCCTTACTTGACACCAAGTGTCCCAAGACTATACCTTCTTGTACTATGAAATGACACTTCTCCTAGTTTAGCACCAGATTAGTCTTTATACACATCTTCAATACTCTTCTCAAGTTCTTAAGGCAATCATCGAATGAATTCCCCACCACTAAGAATTCATCCATGAAAACCTCCATTATTTCCTCTCCCGTGCCCGTGAAAATGGCCATCATGTACCTTTGGAATGTGTCAGGTGCGTTGCATAGGCCAAACGACATTCTCCGAAAAGCATAAATCCCATAAGGGCAGGTGAACGAGGGCTACTCTCTTCCCTCTGATGC
This sequence comes from Nicotiana undulata, assembly GCA_005239495.1. Taxonomy (NCBI): domain Eukaryota; kingdom Viridiplantae; phylum Streptophyta; class Magnoliopsida; order Solanales; family Solanaceae; genus Nicotiana; species Nicotiana undulata. The sequence continues at coordinate 7,767 of MDKH01172986.1, read as the reverse complement.
AATAGAGATCTGATTGTACCCTGAGTACCCATCCAGAATACAAAAATGGGACCTCCCTACCAGTCTATCTAACATCTGATCAATGAATGGAAGTGGTAAGTGGTCTTTCCGGATAGCCAAGTTCAACTTCCTGTAATCCATACAGATCCGCCAACCTGTGACGATTCGTGTAGAGATCAATTCATTCTTCTCATTTTTTACTACCGTCATTCCACCCTTCTTTGGTACACACTAAACTGGGCTAACCTAGTTGCTATCAGAGATGGGGATTATATGATTCACGCATCTAACCACTTAATAACTTCCTTCTTCACCACTTCCTTCATGTTGGGGTTCAACCTTCTTTGGTGTTCTATGGAAGGTTTGTGCCCATCTTCCAGTAGAATTTTATGCATTTAGAAGGTCGGGCTGATCCCCTTGATTTCTGCAATGGTCCACCCAATTGTAGTCTTGCACTCCGTTAGGACCTGCAAAAGTTGTTCTACCTGCAGATCAAACAAACTAGATGAGATAATAACAGGTAACATTGAGTTAGGTCCTAAGAATGCATACCTGAGATGGGCGGGTAGTGGCTTCAGCTTCAACTTTGGGGGTTCTTCTATGGATGACTTAACTGGAGGAGGTTTTTTTCCCTCTAAGTGCAGGGGTCAAATTCGAACCCCCTCTTCCGAAAACTCGTGCCTTCAAGAGCAAGTAAACACTCTGCCGATTCTTCTCCATTAGCTTCATCTAGGTTCATGAGACAAGCTGCTAGAGGATCTTGACTGTTCAATGTCTCTTCATCCTCTTCCAAAATTACATCCACAACATCTATTAGAGAGAAATTGGCGAATTCACCTGGTAGCCTCATAGATTTCTGCACGTTGAATGTTATCTCTTCATCATTTAATATGATCTTGAGATCTCCAGTTTCACAGTAAACTAGAGCTTTCCTAGTGTCCAAGAATGGTCTTCCCAAAATTATGGGAATTTCCTCATCAGCACGAAAATCAAGAATGACAAAATCTACTGGGAACACAAACTTCCCAACCTGCACCAACACATCATCTAGAATAACAGAGAGTCTCTTTACTGTCATGTCAGCCAGTTGCAATAACATGGACGTGGGTCTAGCTCTTCCAATCCCGCGCCTTTTATAGATAGCTAGAAGCATAAGATTTATGCTTGCCCCCAAATCACATAGTGCCTTAGCAAATGCAAAGTTACCTATATTGCAAGGAATTGTGAAACTCCCTGGGTCAGACAGCTTCTAAGAAACGGGTCTCGTCACAACAACACTGCAAGTATGTGTTAGTGTGACTGTGGCCAAATCTTGGAAGTCGAACTTGCGGGACATCATGTCCTTCATTATTTTCGCATAACCAGGCATCTCCTTTAAAGCATCAATCAATGGAATGTTTACCTGAATTTTCTTCAACATCTCCAAGAATATTTTGTATTGTTCATCTTTGTGATACTTGGCCAATCTCTGTGGGAATGGTGTTGGAGGTCGTTTCTTCCCTGTGATTTTTTTTCTTCTCTTGTTCAGGCACGACCTCCACTATCGGTTCCTGTGTTGTCTCAGCCTCTTTCACAACCTCTTTCTCTTTGTTGGTACCTTCTTGTGCATGTGGTACCATCACCTCAGTAAACCTTGCTGGATCATCTACCTCAATGGGAACTAGCACAAGTGTCTCAGTAGGTCTGCTTTCGCGGGCAATCTCTTGCTCCAAGTCTAGGTCTCTACCATTTTATAGACTCAATGCCATTAGCTGATTTGGGACTTGATCCTTTGGATATATCTGTGTGTCTGCAAGTAATTCCCCCTGAGGACGATTATTTAGAGCCATCAAAATCGACCCAATTGGATCTCAATATTCTATATAGCCGACTCGTGTGAGTCTACTCTCTCAGTTACTTTCCTAGTGGACCTAATCAATTGTTGTATCATTTCCTCGAGTCTAGCAAACCCATCTTCGTGTCTCCTAGTGTGTTGTTGTTGAGGTGGATGATAAGCATGCTGCTGATTATGATGGTTGTAGCCATGTTGCCTTTGGTAAGGCGCCACTTGACCTTGAGGTCGCATGGCCCCAATATTTTTGCTATTGTTGTGCTACTGTGGGGTTCGCCTGTATTGTTGATTCTGTTGACCCCAATTGTAACCATCGGGTCTCTATCCCCCATATTTAGACACATAATTCATATTTTCCTGATATTGTTGGTGATCACCATCCACACTCCACGAGCAACCATATGACTAGTAAATGCAAGATGTACATAAACCACCATTAGTTGCATCAACAATGTGTACTTGCTGTTTCTGGCCTGATTCATCAACCTTCTTGGTGAGGATGCTCATTTGTGTCATTAGAGTGGCCATATTTTTAGCTAGGGAGTTAGCTGGGTATAAGGCCACTAAGTGAACCACAATAGTGATTGGAGCGTTCTTGGTCGTCCATCCCGAGTTTTGTGCGATCTTGTCAAGTAAGATTTTTCTCTCCCTGAATGTTTTACTCAAGAATGCTCCACCTGCTGAAGCATCAACATTAACTTTCTAGTTATCTGCCAGACCCATGTAGAACCTTTGCCCCAACATCTGCTCCAGAATCCCATGGTGTGGATATATAACCAGCAGCCCTTTGAACCTTTCACATGTCTCTTGCAATGTTTTTGTTGGTTTCTATCTGAAGCTCAAGATCACATCAATGTGCTGAGTGATGGATTTTATGGGGAGTGAATTAAGCCCAAGTAGTGATGGAGTTTATGGGGAGTGAATTAAGCCAAGCCTGAGTTGCTCCCGTCACTGAGAATTGAAACAACAATAGCCTTTTTTCTTCTGGTTTCACGTTGTGTTGTCTTTATGTAGCACAGATTGACAGGAAATTCTTTAGATGTTGTTGAGGATCTTCGATGCATGACCCTGAGAATAGTCCCTTGTTTTGCAACAAATGCAACATGTTGTTTGTGATTTGGAACGAATCAGCTTGTATCTGCGGGACTAAAATTGCGGTGGCTAAGTTGTCCGTTGTGGGTTGTGCACAATCATACAAAACAGCCTCTGGCTCAAGAGGCACCACTACCTGCTCATTTGGGTCATTCATGTTATCCTCATTGTCCCTGATGTTTACTTTTTCTGCCTTATCTAGTTCAAGTTATTCAGTCAAGTTTTGTTGTTGTCTGCTTCTCCTGTTTGCACGATTCAATGCCTTGAAAACTTTCTCAGGATCTGATATAATGCTTCGAACACTTCACCAGTTCTTGAGGAGTTTCTAGGCATGCACATGTAACACCCAAGACTACAAACATTAGAATTTCAATGTATTCAGTTTGAGTTGAAGAAAATTTACTACACTAATAATTTTTTCAATTCTTCTGACTGCAATTAATAACAGCGTTAATTCCCCGTAACGGCGCCAAAATTTGATCACGCCCAACTATGCCTTATAAAAAGGACAAAGCGGTCGCTGCAAATATATTCTGGTTATCAAGTCCGGAGTCGAATCCCACAGGGAATTAACCTATCAATTTCAGCTATCAGACTCACACAATTCCACATAATCAACTTCCCAAGATATTTAGATAACATATTGGTTGTTTTCTAACTAACTATTACTTAATGAGAATGTAGTAAATAAGAACTAACTAATAACGGGTTGTAGACAATAATATGAATGATCTACGGTTATGATTTTCCCTCTTGTCGGAATCGTTTCCGCTATGTTTGTTATAAATTTGCCTAAGTCTTCCCTATCGATCATGAGATCTGACTGTCGTAACTCTCTCCCGAGTAATTACAACAATACACTAGACATATTCTCCCGAATTACACTAGCTAGCTTTAATTATAACTCACTTATATCGCATCTAAGGTTTCGTTATCCCTAATCCCGCCTTTAAACCCTTTGTATTTACCCTCAAATACGTGAGGAGTGATGTTGTTCAACAAAGACCTAAATATGCACTCTCTCCCGAGTAATGCATACTAAATAGGCACAACTAATTAAGGGCCCTTCAATTAACAACAACAAGAATATAGTTGAACAAATAGAGATAAAACTATGGGAAATATATATTAACATAGCAAGAAATTCATCCTTCAATAGGTTCCATCCAATCCCTAGATTAGAAGTTTAGAAACTCATACTAATGCAAAACATAACAATAATATGATTCATAATTCACAATTAGAACTAAGAAGAATAAGATAAAAACTCTAAAGAATTGCTTGATCCTCTCTCCCATGTTCTTGCCTCCAATATTGTCTAAAACAAGCCTAATCTGACTTCTGGCCGACTTTACGTTCTTATATGTTTAGGTTAGTTGCCCAAGAAATTACACAAAAGACCCTGCATCCTATCGCGTTTAATAACACGTCCGCGGCCGCAGATTCAACCGGGGATCCGGCCGCAGACTTTCACCCATGCACTACCTTCCTTCCGCGAGCGGTTCTCGCCCAGATCCATGGTCGCGGACCTGCCTTTTGCATTTTTTCTTGATTTCCTCGCTCCGTTTCGCCCGGGCTAACCTTTGATTGGCCTTGTTCATTCATAAATGACTCCAAAACGCTCTTTATCTCATTCTTAACTGGGAGTGGCTCCTGCAGAACATAAGCTTCTCAATTAGAGCATTTTGTTATCTTTTAACGTTCAAACATCAATAAAGTGTGGTTAAATTATAGTGTAAATAGCGTCTAAATTACATAATATAGGCTACTATCAAGCTGATTTATAAAATGGCTATTCACGCAAACCTCCAATTGGCAGACCTAAAGTATCGAACTAATAGTTGGTGTCAAGTTTGAGTGTATATCCACGTATTTTGTCCTAAGAATATTTAAAACTAGAAGATGCAACAAGTTTTGATCCGTTGAGGAAGGTGACATGTGGAAATGTTCAGTATATATACGGACAATGGTTTCAAAGTTGGGTCTTTCAAATAGAAATGTGTAAACCCAGGAGTTTCAAGTCTAACTACTGTTGCGCGTCCCTCCAACTCCAGGTTAGGTGTAGGTGGGGGAGTGGGGGACAGAAGACCAAAGTTCACTACTCATAATTATTCAATTTTTAACTAAAACCAGTAGCGTGCTTCTAGCTATATACATGGCATTTTCCATGGTGGGCGTACTCGTTTCCCTAGAACGCTGTAATTTAATAACAAAATTACTTACAACCAATCGTGGAGATGTACTCTCATTTATAGATAGATCTCAACACTGCAAGAGGTCCAATAATCCAAACCTTTGCAGAAGAAGACCATTCAGCCTAAGCAGCAGAATACTCCAACTTAGCATGCATCCAAATATCTTGAAAAAACTATGGAATATAAAGGATTAGGCACCAATATGAGGAGAATCCTCCTTGTGATTAACTGTATAATACTCGTTGTTGGTATATGTGGTGGCCCTCTAATGATGCGTCAATATTATGTCGAGGGAGGTTCAAGAATATGGCTTAATAGTTGGTTACAAACTGCTGGATGGCCACTCACTCTTATACCTCTTGTCAGCCTATACTTCTATCGTCAAAAATCCGAAGGCTCTAATCCAAGTTTTACTTCATAACACCTCAAATTTTACTTGCATCGTTCGTTATTTGCATTGTCACTGGTGTTGATGATTTTCTCTATTCGTGGGGCGGGTCAAAACTCCATGGGTCAACCTCTTCACTTCTTCTTGCTACTCAACTTCCCTTCACATCAGTAGGTGCTTTCTTCATAGTGAAGCTGAAATTCACACCCTACTATATCAATACAGTGGTTCTGTTAACACTTGGTGCTGTTTTATTGGGTGTTCGATCTAATGGTGATCGGCCAGAGAGTGTGACAAGTAAAGCTTATATTCTCGGTTTTATGATGATACTTTTGGCAGCAACTTTGTATGGAGTCATTTTGCCTTGAGTTGATTTACTTGAAAGCAAAACAAACTATTATTGCTACGTTGGTGTTGGAGATTCAGATGGTCATGTGTTTTGCTGCTACTGCTTTTTGCACTGTAGGAATTGTCACGACCCGAATTTCCCACCGCCCGGACCGTGATGGCGCCTAACATTGAACCCCCTAGGCAAGCCAATGTTAACGGTTATTTTATCTCATTCTTTTATTCTTAACAGTCATCAAACATTATAATAAAATTAACAGAAATAAAGATGCGACGGAATAGAATATCACGGTATGATTTAAATTAATATGTAATTCATCATAACTACTCCCAGAATTGGTGTCACAATTTCACGGACTGTCTACGAATACTACATATAAGGGTCTGAACAAAAGAAAATACATCTGTCTCAGAATAAATAAGAACATAATAAAAATTAAGTAGGAGGGGATGCCAAGGCCTGCGGACGCTTGCAGGACTATCTCAAAATCTCCACTGGACTGAAGGTAGCGACCTCACTCTAAGGTTCGAAGGGTCCAGTACTGTGATCTTCACAAAAAATTGTGCAGAGTGTAGCATTAGTATAATCGACCCCATGTACGGAGTAAGTGTCGAGTCTAACCTCAGCGAAGTAGTGACGAGGCTAGACACAACACCCATATAAACCTGTGCAGTTTAATCACATACGGAGATAATAATAACAACAAGAAATAAGTAGCTAAATACAAAGGACGGGGGGAACATGCTGAGGGGAGGAAATATCAAATATTGGAACAACGAAGTAAAGCGACAAATTAGATATCAATTTAAACAACAGAAATAGTAACACAAAAACAAGTGCACGACATCACCCTTCGTGCTTTTACTCTCATCCTCACCAAATAATAAATAGAATCGGCACAGCATCACCCTTCGTGTTTTTACTCTCATCCTCACAATAAATCAATAGAAACGGCACGGCATCACCCTTCGTGCTTTTAATTTCATAATATGGTACGACATCACCCTTCGTGATTTTACACTCTCTCACAATATCATACACGGCATCACCCTTTGTGCTTTAACACTCTTCCTCACCCAAACAAATAAATAACAACAATCCGGAAAGGAATTCAACAGTATGAACAATAATAAAAACCATAACGTCCCGGCAAGGGAGCCAATAGTAGAATCAATACCATCTCGGCAAGGGAAACAACTATAACCAATCTCACTTAGTACATAACTTCACATAAAAGTTCTCAACTGGAACTAATACTCAACAATGATCAATGTCAAGGAATTTCCACCAATATGGATAACTATAAAGTGAAACTCAAGTAATGTTTAACGAAAAATCACATAAATCATAATATTCGACTCACGGGCATGCTTTACACCAACGTATAGGTACTCGTCACCTCACCTATACGTTGAACATGACACTAACACATAGCAAATAAGACAAAATACCTATTCCCTCAAGCTAATGTTAAAGCAAACACTTACCTCGAATTCCACGACAAAACTCAAGCCTCAATTACCGCTTTCCCTTTAGAATTCACCTCCAATTCAATTGTATCTAAACATAATTAGCTTAATAATATCGATAAACACTAAATAATTCAACCCCAATACCTAATTATGAGTTTTCTATCATTCTTCCCAAAAAGTCAAAAATCAACCCCGGGCCCACATGGTCAAATGTCACGACCCGAAATCCCACCTTCGAGCTCATGACTGCGTCTAACGTTGAACCCGCTAGACAAGCCAACGTTTGAACTGAATAAAACTCATTAACAACAAATACAAACAAGATAACTAAAATACAACATAGCACCTTCGAAATGAAACCCATAAACAAATCCCAAAACTGGTGTCACATACTCACTGACTATCTAAGAGATTACTACAAACAAAAGGTCTGAAATAAA
>ML279941.1:0-24183 GCA_005239495.1 Nicotiana undulata | reverse complement strand
AAGCCTTTATTATTTTCAGAAAACAATTTTCTTTAAAAATTTATTTCTCGGGCTTGGGACCTCGGAATTTGATTCCGGGCATACGCCCAAGTCCCATATTTTCCTACGGACCCTCCGGGACTGTCACATCACGGGTCCAGATCCGTTTACCAAAAATGTTGACCAAAGTCAACTTTTATTCAATTATTCAATTCAAAAATCCCATTTTTATCAAATTTTCACATGGAAGTTTCCCGGCTACCTGCCGGGGCTGCGCACGCATATCGAGGTGAGATTAACGGAGGATTTCGAGGACTCGAAACACAGATTTAGCTGGAATTACTTAGGATGACCTTTTGGGTCATCACAAAATCACCTCAAATATTCCTTAAAGTTTGTATATTGACTCATCTATGTGTTTTCAATGAATTTCAACCATAACCATTTTAAAAATGACCTTTTTTGCTTAGATTTTTGGAATATTATATCTATACATTTTTGTATTTCATCACCTTATTTGCCACCTCATCCATGAAACTTCCTTTCCGTCTTACATCTAATGTTGCTAATCACGCTTAAAAATATGAAAGGAGATCTTTGCATGTGATTCTTGGAGAGAAAGAACCTCATTTATTTAGGTTTTCAACTTTTGTATGTGTTTGGCTAATTTTGGTAAGTTTATGCTTAATGGTTAGAGGTTGGTAAGTTGGGACTTATTTGGGACATTTGTGTAAGATTCCCTTCCCTTTTCACCCATACATATTGGACTTTCTGTGTACCGTTTGGACTACAAAGCAATTTAGCCCACAGACTTCGATGAACATAGTAGACTTTTAACAAATTTGACCAACAACAACAACCTAGTAAAATCCCACAAGAAGGATTCGGGAAGGGTAGTGTGTACACAAACCTTACACTTACCCTGATGGAATAAAGAAGTTGTTTCCGATAGACTCTCAGTTCAAGAAGACGAAGAGAGACAATATATCAGTATCATCTACAAAAACCATAGAAATATACACTTATTATATATAAAATATATTGTATCTTTTATATAAATAAATAAAAATAATACATTTAAGGCTATTATTTTCCATGGCAACTATATTGTGTAAAAATCCCAATATTCACTTATGCCTTTGTAACAATGGCACGAATTTTGCGTGCACGCGCATATATTATATGTGTATATGTATAATAATATTCAGTTAATATCAATCAATGAAATCAAAGTCTCTATTGCAAGTTATGTTTTGACTATCTTTCTCAAGTCTTTTAACTTCCTATTTATTATTTGAATTAAGAGTTTTCTACTTCTTGTATTTAATTATGTATGGTCTTTGGTAGGTTACGTTTATTACTTATAGCCCGAGGAGAAGCAGAAGGGGCTTTTTTTCAATCCTAGAAGCACTTTTGTCAGAAAAAAAATATTGTTTTTCCAGAGTTGATGTGTTTGGCCAAGTTTTGAGGAGAAACAGAAGGAGTTTTGGAAAAGCAGAAAAAAGTACATTCTTTCCAAAAGTACGTTTTTGAAAAGCACTTTTTTGAAAATACACTTAGAAGCTGTCGTACACCCTTTTTTCAACTCCTTTCGGGGCTGGTCAAAGGGGTTTTGACATTGGTTGGGACAACTCATTCCTTTTGGGAAAGGGGTCTGCAAGTTTTGAAGAGTCGCCACCTAACGAGTTAAGGTGCGTTGGGTACCTATTGCGGGGGTGGGGGGTTCATTTACAAACAAGTTTGTTAACCAGAGATAGGGTAAGGGCTTGAAATTATCCTAAGGGGAAGGTGTTAGGCACCCCTCAGAATCCACAAATGTGGTTCCCGACCAAATAACTTTGTGAATTTTGTACAACTAGCAAGTAAGAAATTATTGTCTAAAATAGTAGATGGTTTTGAAATATTCGCAGTCTAAGCACACACATGTTACTAGTTTGAAACATTTAATAGATAAATAGATTTTGAAAAGGATCATAGTCTAAGCATGTATATAGGATAGGGGTATCCTAGCTTTGTTTGTAATATGGATCACATCAATGCAATACCTGGTATGTCACTGCTCAAAGAGGGGATACACGTGGCATTAACGCACCGGTCATCGTATCCATATCTACCCTTTCCCACCCCGTAAAGGTAATTAGAGCGAGTGTTGGTCACGACCTCTATTGCATACTGTTACCCGTCCCTTCCTATTAGTCCTGGAGGAGTTTAGGACTTCTATCTTATGAGGGAGGTTCTAGGCAGACCCTCAGGTTTAAAGTCAAAATGCTAAGCGACATATAAAAAATAGATAGGACTGCAGATAGGGGGGATAACACATAAACAGAAAAGGGGGTCAAGTACCTCCACAGATAATGCAAAGAAACAACATGACTCAAACACAGTTAAGGTCTTGGTTTTTTAATCCATATCCTGAAGCATGGTATCTAAGTGATAATAACAGAGAGGCAGGTTCATTACATAACTCAGAGAGGAAGTCTTAATCAATTTTCCTATCGATTTCAAGCTTGTTGACAGTTAGATAGTGCACATGAAAGAAGCGTATTCCAGTTTTAACAACCTTAATTACCTAAGGCTTACCTAGGCATGGAAGAATGCTCAATTGTTACCAGAATTATTGATACAGTGTAGGAGTTGTTTTACCTAAAACATGTTGTTCTAAGTTTTACAAGAGATACATGATTATTGCCAATTTGTTTAAAACATGGGGAGACTGTTTTATACCCTTTTCATGCATCAATAGTTTAACTAGGTGTGACTGAGCGAGTACGAACAAAATTCTAAGCATGGTATATAATATGCGCACATAAAAGCATAATGATTTATACACAGAACTCCTAAAGGAAGGATTTCTAAATGCACAACATGATTGTAGAATTTCCTAAAGCAAGATTTCTAAGTGCATAGCAATTACAGCGTTAGGCATGGTTTCGAAATATGCATAAGTGACAGTTTATTTTAGGATTATTATTTACCCTAGAGACAGGATTTCTAAGTGCATAGAAGGTTACAACATTATGATTGTATGAGTAAAAATTTATATTAATGTTGTGTTTTATCCTAGAGACGGGATTTTTAGGTGATAATGTGTTGACCCAAGTCACTTGATGGTTTTGAAGATTGATAAATGTCTACTCAGTTGAACCAGGTCAATTAGGGAAAACATACTTGAACAATCCCAGTGGCACAAGAACCGTCTATGTACAGGAGATAAATGTGATTGTGAATTATCCATGAACCAAGAGGTTGTCTCCTAATGCGAAAAGGTTGAAAATTGATAAGAGGTTAGAGTTCGAGTTCAGCAAAGACAATAACAAAGGGAAGAAGTTGAGATAAACACGAACTCTTCCACCAAGGAAGAGTTGCATTAGAATTGAACAATATATCTCAACGAATGACTCTATAAAGAGTTGAAGCATTCCTGCTGAAATCTAATCGCACAAAGGCAAAAGTGAAACAAGAATTGAAAGCAAAATTCTCAGAGCTCTTTTGCAAGCAGAATCCTTGTGCGACACAAAGGCTACTGACCAACTAGAAGAACCATTTCCATCTATTTATCTTTCGAGTCTAGTTGGTTGTAGTAGGTGATTTAATATTGTATCTTTCAGCTTTATTAGAAGCAATTGTAATAGGTACACATTTTTCAAGTTAGAGTTAACTTGAAGCTTGTCGCAATTAGCTAGAGGCTAGGTTGCTACAAAGGGATTAGAGTTAGTCCTAGGTTTACAAAAGAGTTTATTTTGTAAATGTTGTTTGGCTCAGAGTTGTAGTGAAGAGTTTGGGAAAATCCTACTGAGGAGTAGGTCGTGGTTTTTTCACCTTTTGAGCCAGGTGTTTTCCACGTAAAAATCTCTGTGTTTTTACTTTACTACATTTATTATTACGCAACAGTAGAAGTTAGAACACCAAGAAGAACCAGGTTCTTCTAGTAAGACAACACTCGAAAAATTAGACACCACACAAATCACCCCCCTTCTTGTGTGGTATTGAAGTATAAAACATCAATTGGTATCAGAGCTGGTTATCCTTAAAAAGGCTAACACCTTGGAAAGGATCAAAATGAGTGCACCACCTTGAAACTGGGAGGGTCAATCAACTGCAAGGCCACCACTCTTCAATGGCCAGTATTACTCTTGGTGGAAGAACAGGATGAAGGACCACCTGATTGGAGAAGACTATGAACTCTGGGAAATAGTCACCGATGGTCCTCTAGCTACCATGAAGAAGGCTGCTGAAGGTGTAGATGTACCAAAGACTAGAGCTGAATGCACTGCTGAGGATCTAAAGAAATGGGAGAAGAATGCAAAGGCCAAAAAGTGGCTAGTGTGTGGGCCGGATCCAGACGAGTATAGCAGAATCCAAAGCCGCACCACTGTTAAAGAAATCTGGGATACCTTGCAAGTATCCCACGAAGGAACACCTCAGGTAAAAAGATCAAGAGGTACTCTACTATACTCTCAGTATGAAAACTTCACTATGAAAGAAGGAGAGACAATCCAAGAGATGTACACAAGGTTCAACACTTTGACAAATGAACTTAAGTCTCTTGGAAGAGTCATTCTTGAAGAGGACAGGGTAGAGAAGATCCTGACAAGGGTCTTACCAATTTCCTGGGAAAGTAAAATCACTGCTATCCAGGAATCCAAAAATATGGCAACCCTCAGATTGGACGAGCTAATTGGAAACCTTACTGCCTATGAACTCAGAAGGCAGACAATGAAAATGGATGGTCCAAATAAGGAGAGGAGTCTAGCACTGAGAATCACTGAGGGAGCAGATCTGGAGGAAGATGAGATGGCCATGATTACCAAAGAATTCAGAAACTTTCTTATAAGGAAGAAGGGCATCTCTAGAGGAGGAAACTACAACAAAGCAAAAGCTCCAGAAAGGCCAACCAACGAGGGATGCTACAAGTGTGGAAAGACTGACCATCTTATCAAGAACTGACCTCAGTGGGAAGTAGAATGGAAAAATGAGAGATATGATAGAAGGAACTGGTCCAACCCAAGAAAATCACAACAAAAGCTATGGTTGCTGCTTGGGGGGAAAGTTCAGATGAAGAATTAGAAGATGGTGAGAATGAATATCAGGCGCTCATGGCGATTGGAGAATCTGATGAGGAATCACATGAAGAACCAGAGGTAAGTCTACCATCTTAAAAATAAAATAAAGTTCCTATCTAAGGAAAAACTCTCTGAGGGGCTACTTGATTTCATGGATGATTCTGAAGAAACAACCAAAGAGAAGGATCAACTATCTAAACAATGTGCAATGCTAAAAGCAAAATGCATGAACCTGGAAATCAGAGTAAGTGAATCTGAAAAGAAAAACACTGTCTTGTTGAACCAGGTTCATCCACTTGAAACTGAGATTCTAGAACTAAAATCTGAAAACTTAAAACTGAAGCTAGGATCCAGTAAAAAGGTTGTTGATCATTCTCATATCATGTTAGAAGAAAATATGGGAAAACTAAAAGATAAGATGTATGCCAAGGATGAACAGATAAGAACACTTAAAGAAGAACTTGGCAAAGTCAAACATGAATTAGATCGAACTTGTAAATGGAATAAATCCTCTGATGCCTTGACATGGCTTCAAGAGAATCATAGTAGCAACCGGAGAGGGCTTGTCTTTGGGAGCCAATTTCCCAAGTGGGATCTCAAAAGCAAGTATCTCACTCTCCCTGAGAATAAAATTTGCACCCATTGTGGTAAGACTGGCCACTACAAAATTGAGTGTACTGCAAAAGAGCAGGCCAGTCAAAGAAATGAGAGTATTGTTAAAAAGAAAAACTGGCTACCAAATTGGGCCAGAAAAAGCTTAATTCATCCATTCTCTCATAGAAAAGGACCCAAACTAGTTTGGGTTCTTAAAACTAACCCCTGATTTCTTTTTGTAGGTTCAAGTGAGAGGAAGCAGCCAAATTTGGTATTTGGATAGTGGCTGCTCAAAGCATATGACAGGGAACAAGGAACAGTTCCTTTCACTTGAAAGCCTCAAAGGAGGAAATGTCTCCTTTGGAAATGGAAAGAAAGGTGAAATTATTGGGGTTGGTAAGGTAGGTAAGGATGACACACGTTCCATTGAACATGTGTACTTGATAGATGGCTTGAAATATAGCCTGATCAGTGTGTCACAATTGTGTGACAGAGGTAACCTTGTCGCTTTCACTTCCACAAAATGTTTTGTGATCAACCTGCTTACTGACAAGATTGTTTTGCAGGGAAAGAGAATGAATAATATCTATGTCATAGACTTGTCTACACTGTCTGAAAATGAACTCACTTGCTTAAGTGTGTTGGACATTGATCCCCTCATGTGGCACAAAATACTTGGTCACGCAAGTCTGAATCAGCTAAACAAACTAGTCTCTAAAGACTTAGTGGTAGGGCTTCCTAACATTAAGTTCAAGGAATACAAAGTTTGTGAGGTATGTGCAAGGGGGAAACATGTAATATCTTCTTTCAAAAGTAAGAAAATGGTCAGTACCACCAGGACGTTGGACCTGGTTCATACGGACCTATGTGGTCCTATGAGAACTCTGAGAAGAGGTGGTAAGAAATATGTAATGGTGCTAGTTGATGACTATTCAAGGTTCACTTGGACCTTGTTTATAACATCTAAGGGCATTTGATATGTTCACCTCATTTGTGAAGAAAACTCAAAATCAATTAGGAAATCAACTAGCATCAATAAGATATGATCATGGTACTGAATTTGAGAATGCAAAGCTTGCTGAGTTCTGTGATGAACATGGTATCAATCACAACTTTTCTGCCCCTAGAACCCCACAACAAAATGGGGTTGTTGAAAGAAAGAATAGAACTCTTGAAGACATGGCAAGAACCATGCTTCTTTCTAGCAAACTACCCCACAGCTTTTGGGCAGAAGCAATAAACAATGCATGCTACATAATAAATAGATGCATAACCAGGCCTCTGGTAGAGAAAACTCCTTATGAATTACTTAAATGGAGAAATCCCAACATATCCCACCTTAGGGCTTTCGGATGCAAGTGCTTTGTGCAAAATAATGGAAAAGATTCCCTAGGTAAATTTGATCGCAGAAGTGATAAGGGAGTATTCTTGGGATATTCATCACATAGCAAATCTTATAAAGTGTACAATAAAAGAACTATGTGTGTAGAAGAGAGTGTGCATGTTGTCTTTGATGAAACTAACACTCTTTCTGAGAGACAGGAACCAGAAGACGAGGAGCTTGGACTGGTGAGAAGCAGTGAACACATTGAAGCAAATCTGGAAGATGGAACATGTGATGGACCAGGTCCAACTACCCCAAGCAACATGACAGGGGGAACTCAACATCTGCACCCTGGCCCTGATCTTGTTCCAGTAAAACAAGACACCATGGAACTATCTAGAAGTGAACAATTGGTGCTCAAACCACACAGATACCAGAGTTCTCACCCTCTTGAGAACATCATAACAGATTTGACATCTGGAATAAAAACAAGATCCTCCTTGAAAAATCTGTGTGCGTTTGATGCCTTTCTATCCTTGATTGAACCAAAGAACATTGGTGAAGCCCTACAGGATGCTGACTGGTAAATGCCATGCAAGAGGAGCTGAATCAATTTGAAAGAAGTCAAGCATGTCACTTAGTACCCAGACCACTAGACAGATCAGTGATTGGCACAAACTGGGTCTTCAGGAACAAGCTCGACGAGGATGGAACTGTTACAAGAAACAAGGCTAGACTGGTTGTTCAAGGATACAGTCAAGAAGAGGGAATTGACTATGATGAGACCTTTGCCCCTGTAGCAAGACTGGAGGCATCAAACTTCCTATAGCATTTGCTGCACACATGGAATTCACTCTCCATCAGATGGATGTTAAGAGTGCCTTTCTCAATGGCTATCTGAAGGAAGATGTATTTGTCAAACAACCTCCAGGTTTTGAAAGCAAGGAGTCACCTGACCATGTATACAAACTTGACAAGGCTCTCTATGGTCTCAAACAAGCACCTAGATCATGGTATGAGCAGCTATAACAATTCCTGCTAGAACATGGGTACAAACGAGGCAAAATTGAGAGCACCTTGTTCTTAAAGGAAAAGGGTAAAGAACTCCTGGTTGTGCAAATATATGTGGATGATATCATATTTGGGGCGACTTCTAAAAAATTGAGTAAGGAATTTGCTATATTTATGGGGAGTGAGTTTTAGATGAGTATGATGGGTGAGCTAAACTTCTTCTTAGGCTTGCAAATCAAGAAAAATTCAAATTGAACAATGATCCATCAACAAAAGTATGTGAAAGAATTTCTCAAGAAATTTCAAATGGAAGACTCAAAGGAAATAGACACCCCCATAGCCACAGCTACAAAATTGGATGTGGATGAACCTGGTTCATCCGTTGATCAGAAGCTATACAAAGGGATGATTGGGTCTCTATTATATCTCACTGCCACTAGACCTGATACTGTGTTCAGAGTAGGACTGTGTGCTAGGTTTCAGGCAAATTCAAAGGAGTCCCACCTAACTACAGTGAAGAGAATTTTGAGATATCTGAAAGGAACCACTGATTTGTGCCTTTGGTATCCTAAAGGTAGTAATTTCCACCTTGTAGGATATGCTAATGCTGATTATGCAGGTTTCCTGGTTGACAGGAAAAGTACTTTAGGCATGGCTCACTTTTTGGGCTCCTGCCTTGTGTCTTGGGCCACCAAGAAAAAAAATTCAATAGCTTTGTCTACTGCTGAGGCTGAATATGTGGCTGCAGCCTTATGCTGTGCTCAGTTGCTGTGGATCAAGCAACAACTCATGGACTTTGGTATAGAGGTTGGATGCATTCCTATTTTCTTTGACAACACTAGTGCAATTAGCATGACGAAGAACTCGGTTCATCATACAAGAACTAAGAACATAGATGTTAGACACCATTTCCTAAGGGATAACTATGAAAAAGGAATGATCTCAATCGAATTTTGTGCCACTGACCAACAAATTACAGATATCTTTACTAAAGCACTGAGTAGGGAGCATTTTGAGAGAAACCGACTTGAATTAGGGACGGTTAAGATCACCTAATTGAAAAACAAAAATGAATTTTTTTTTTGGCTAGAAACACTAACATAGATAATCAACCAGACTAATCATTGCTCAGTATCATGACTTTACTGCCATACTCTCTTGCCATATTTTAATATGATTCTCTGGTTGCTAATGATGTTTTTCTATCTTTGTAAATTGAGGCAAATTAAAGACTTTAACACGATGAACCTGGTTCATCGCTGCTGGTTCATCTGAATGACAAGGTACGTGCTCATATCCATACATTTATTGAAATAATTATAGTCACACATGAGCATGACTCTATCCTTATTTGGTTTAATTCAAATTCTTAGTACCTATCCTAAAATGAACCAGTTTCAAGAAGTCCCATCGCTACTCAATTAGCCTAGATTTAGGGGATTCTTAACTGTCTAATCAATGACACTCCTACGTTGATTAGACTCCCTCTTAATTAAATGTTCTACCCGTTGTATTATTCCTAGCCACATCAAAAAGGGGTCATCATTACCTCCCCTCTTCATAACATAACAAGTAGAACCAAGTTCTTCATTCTTCTAAAATCAAAACTGATCAAATCTTCGTCTCTTCCTAAAACGTTCATAACAATGTCTTAACCACCCCCTGCCTCTTATTCCTCTTCATCATCCATACATGACTAAGATGGAGGACGTGAAGACTCTGAGTTGAATTTCCCATCTATATACAGTTAACAATCTCCAGTCAGATCTTCAACCCCTGAAAACCCTCAAGTTCTTGAACCCACATCTAACCCTACTCCATCCCCCAGGGCACGAAGAGTGAAAGTTCTTGCCAGGAAATCTGTTGCTTCTGGCTCTCGTGCAAAATTCTTGGAGGAAATTCTTAAAGCCAGCGAGGTTCCTGAGTCTGAATCTTCAAGTGAATCCTTAAGATCTGCCAATGAGGATGAAGCACCAGGTTCATCCAGTTCTGAGCAAGGTAATATTGAAGTTAATTTTGAAACTACTACTACTGAAAACAGGTTTGTGTTGGTTGGGTCAGTTGTTGATGTTGAAGTGCCGGATAGGCGGAGAAAATTGGGGAAAGATAAAATTATTGAGAGAGAGGGAGAAGGAAGTTTTGTAAGGGGATCTGGGGAGGACGGTACCACTTTGGCTATTTGTGGTCCCATTCCTGAGATTGTTGAAAAAGGTGTCACAAATTTAGGGGGAAGTGTTGCTGAAGCAGCAACAGGTCTAGAGAGTTTACAAAAATCAGCAGATGAACCTGGTTCATCTATCGAGGAGACACTGGTTGAGATGCTGAGGAAGCTGGGGAAATCTTATAACCCCAAAAATAAGAGATCTCAAACATTCAAGAAAGTCACTACCCCAGTTCCTCCAAAGAAAAGGAAAGCTTCTGTATCTGTTGATGCTCCTGCCCCAAAAGTTCGTGCTACACGAAGTGCTATTCGACAAGGTGAAGAAGAGTTAGAAAGGGCTCTGAGAGAGAGCAAGAAAAACAAAGCTTCAAAGGGAAAGGCAAAGGTATGAGAGCCTATTGAGGTTGTAATTGTTGATGATGATACGATGTACCTGGTCCATCATGAGGAGCAGCCTGCTCCAGTTGTGGTTGAGACACCCAAGCCCAAGAAGGCTAAGGCTTCTTCAAAGAAGTCAGTTGCTGTGTCTGCCACACCCTCAAGCAGTGCTAAAAGGTCCAGGTCCAAGGCCAAGAAAGTGAAGGTTGTTGAAGAAGAAGAAAAAGAAGGGAGTGGAGGAGAAGAGGAGATGTCTGGTGAGAAATCTGACAAACTCACCATGTTTGGCAAGCGTACAATTCTGAAAGGGAAGTTGGTGAAAGATCTTGAGGAACCTGGGATGCTGTATCTGCTGGATATGCTGGATGTGCAGGGGTTGAAGGACATGGTCCTTCACCTGGAAGGAAGGCTGGCAAGGAACGAACTGGTGGAGTTTATGGCCAATGCAAGTGTCAAGAATGGCAGGGTGATCTCCACAGTCAAAGGAATTCAGATCACTTTTGATGCAAAGGAACTGGGAGAGATTCTGAACATACCTGCTGAGGGCTACAATGATTACACTAGGAAAAGATGGCCTAGTCTTGATGGAATGGCCTCAGTTCTCAACATCACTAAATTCTTTTGTGAAAATGAGGAGGAAGCTGAGCCCAGGCCAGTGTTCAAAAGTGAAATGTGGCCCCAACACAAGTTATTCTTTGAATTCGTGATCAAGTTCCTGCTGCCAAGACAAGAGAGAAGGCACATTGCCAACTATATGGACTTAACGCTTATGGAATGCTTGTATAGGGGTAAGCAGATTAACTGGCCAACTTTTATCATTAAGCTCTTGGACAGAGTTGTAAATGGAACCAAAGTACACGCTATTCCTTATGGCTTTATTCTGACGGTTGTACTTGCCCACTTTGAGGTTTCTGTGAAGAAAGCTGAGATGGCTAATGCTAAGGATTATTTTGGGAAGAACACTTTGCTGACTTGTGATTATATTGTCAATATTCTGGAAGATGAACCTGGTTCATCTAAGAAGCATCCAGTCAATAGCAAAGTCAGGTCATTGGTGCAGGAAGGAGAGATAAAGGATGAGGATATCCTTAGATTGAAATCTCGCCTTCATGAGGTGGAAGCTGAGCGGGATGCTCTCAGAGTTGAACTAGCAAAGGAGAAGGAGAAAAATGAAGGTGTTCTTCAACAAATGCTTTCTCTCCTTCAAGCCAAGAACCCAACCTCATCTGCCCCTACCCAACCTTAGGATGTCTAGAGCTACCTAAACCCCCTCATTGCCCAGTTCGGGATTTGTTCTGTTTCTGTTTTTTTGTTATGTTTTGCTCATGGTTATGAATTTTTTAGTTCTTTCTGTGTATGGTGTTTTGATTACTGACTAATCAATGAATTCTGATTTTGTTAGTTATTGACTTTGTCTAAGTTTCTTACGTAGCTTACATTTATTGGTTTCTTTTTATGATTAAATCATGTTTGCACCTGCAGTTGCCTCAATGGCCATGAGTAATAGCTAATAAACTCTGGTAAGTTTATCCTTTTGCAACTTTTTGATGATGCCAAAAGGGGAAAGAAATATGCTTTTCAAATTTCAAATTGTTGTGATATTTGTAACCTAATGAACCTGGTCTCTCTATGATAAATGCTTAAAACCATACAAAGTGTTTGAAGTGTATACAGGGTTAAGCACAGAGTTTGTCATCATCAAAAATGGGGAATTTGTTGACCCAAGTCACTTGATGGTTTTGAAGATTGACAAATGTCTATTCAGTTGAACCAGGTGCATCAGGGCAAACATACTTAAACAATCCCAGTGGCACAAGAACCGTCTATGTACAGGAGATAAATGTGATTGTGAATTGTCCATGAACCAAGAGGTTGTCTCCTAATGTGAAAAGGTTGAAAATTGATAAGAGGTTAGAGTTTGAGTTCAGCAAGGACAGTAACAAAGGGAAGAAGTTGAGATAAACACGAACTCTTCCACCAAGGAAGAGTTGCATTATAATTGAAGAATATATCTCAACGACTGACTCTATAAAGAGTTGAAGCATTCCTGCTAAAATCTAATCGCACAAAGGCAGAAGTGAAACAAGGATTGAAAGCAAAATTCCCAGAGCTATTTTGCAAGCAGAATCCTGGTGCGACACAAAGGCTACTGACCAGCTAGAAGAACCAATTCCATCTATTTATATTTCGAGTCTAGTTGGTTGTATTAGGTGATTTAATATTGTATCTTTCAGCTTTATTAGAAGCAATTGTAATAGGTACTCACTGTTCAAGTTAGAGTTAACTTGAAGCTTGTCGCAATTAACTATAGGCTAGGTTGCTACAAAGGGATTAGAGTTAGTCCTAGGTTTACAAAAGAGTTTATTTTGTAAGTGCTGTTCGGCTTAGAGTTGTAGTGAAGAGTTTGGGAAAATCCTACTGAGGAGTAGGTCGTGGTTTTTTCACCTTTTGAGCCAGGTGTTTTCCACGTAAACATCTCTGTATTTTTACTTTACTGCATTTATTATTCCGCAACAGTAGAAGTTAGAACACCAAGAAGAACCTGGTTCTTCTAGTAAGACAACACTTGAAAAATTGGACACCACACAAATCACCTCCCCTCTTGTGTGGAATTGAAGTATAAAACATCATAATGTCAAACGAGATGCTGAAAAACAATACACAATGAAACTTGGGAGCATGGTATATAATGCATGATATGCTTGCATGTATTGATCCTAAGCATGGATTCTCGTGCGCACACAAAATGTAAACCTAAAGCATGGTTTCTACCCTTGATATTTATAACATGTATACTACCCTCCCTTTTCACTAGCCATCCCCATTATTCGTTTACAATAATTATTACAAACCAATATTGAATGAATTACATAAATAGAAGAAGAAAAAAATAAGAAGTTATCTATATGGAGCTTGCAAATAGGCCCAGATTTCCATAACCTCAATGCCAGAATTGTTTCACAGCCTTTCTCATATCCAGGTGTGTCAGAGTTCCCTAAGGACCTCAAGGGATCATGGGCAGTGCTCACACCCAGATTTCACAACCATAATTGAGTAAGTGCAGTGTGGAAGGGCCAGCCTTAGTGTGTCAGAGTTCAGAGGGAGCTCAAGAGTCCCAAGGCAGTCACACACTAAAGGGGCAAAACTTAAGGGTCTAAGAGTAGAGTGAGAGTGCTTGACATAGTTTTGAATAGGTTTAACTAGGAAAGTAATTTGAAAATAGACTTGTTAAAAATAATTTTCGGTAAAATAAAGGAGGATTGAACTCAGTAAAATAGCTTTGAAGGGAGTAGGGTAATTAACAAACAATAAACCAAACACAGAGCCAAAACAGGTTCAGTAACACTCACAGATCACATACCCAAGGCAGGTTCAGTACCACAAACATTCACCCAGGGGTAATGGGGGATTGGGGACACATAAATCAGATGATGGTTAACACATAATAGGCAGAGGTCTTTGCACTTGGTGCAGTTAGTAAGACATGGATTCAGGAGCATAGTTACGGAATCAGTAATACCTTAGGGGACTCATGGGATTGGGAGATAGTATAGTATAGGATTAAACTAGACATGACAACATCAAAACAATTTAAGGTAGTAAATTAGTAGAGGCATACCCTAACTAAACAACCAGCATACAAGCATAGAAATAGAGTAGAGTCACATTGAGATAGATTTTAAGTTCATAAAAACAATCTGATCATAAAAAGGTAAGACATAATTTGGCATACTAGATGAAGCAATGGGGGCAAAGAGTTTAATTACATGTTGAACAACAGAACAGTAGATAGAAGCATATTAGAAACATGATGAATTGAAGCAGCAAAAGAAACATATTGGTTTGGGAACTTGAATTGAAATTAGGACATACCAGTAAAGAAGATAGTAAACACAAAGTGGAGGATATGAGAGCACAATAGTTAGCCTTGGCTTGCAGCCGGCTAACTTAGAACAGTAATAAGTAACACAGAAAGAGAGCAGAAAGCTTTTAGTTGTGAGAGAGATATGGCTTTTGAACTAGTGTGTTTGTGTTAATGGAAAGTAGTGTATATATAGTTTGAAAATAGGTAGCAAATAAGGTAAGAATAAAAGTTAATCAGTAATTATGGGACTGTGTATCAATTAGTATAAAATCAACATAGATACTCCCTTAATTGAAGGAGTTAAGTTCAAACTGTAGTAGGAAGATATTAAATAAGGAAAAATACCATATATGACTGGAATATATCACACAAGGAAATAATTTTAGCATAGTAAATATAGAACAAGTAATTAGTCTAAGTTCAGAAAATTTAATCAAGGAAAGTACTTAAGAATCGATTGACAGCATAATCGACCAAAAATAAGGAAAGAAAATATCTTAGAGGTTGAAAATCAGTAAGGAAATCATCACAAGAGATTAGTGAAAGGTATCAATTACAAGAAATTAGGGATTCAAACAGGAGTAGTACTAATTAAGGGGAATCAACACAAATTGCACGTAATAAACACATAATAGGCAAGAATCAGAAACCCTAGTGATCAAAATAGGGTAAAATCACACGAAATTAAGTATTCACATAGAGCATAATATGAGTTACAGAATAAGTATAGTACAAGCGGGAGAAGTGAAGATTCAGAGACATTGATGAACAAAAATAAAGCAGAACCACATAATAAGCAGGGATAATAGCAGCCAGAAGTCCTAACAAGCAAATATAGGGAAAAAGTCACGAAATCACAGAGTATTCATGAGAACATAGTAAACATAATAGAACAGGTAAACATATTATCGAAAACAAACTCAGAGCCACAAATGAAAACTTAGAAAAATTAGGGTTTTCAAAAAGAATAACACGGATAGAAGAGAAAGCTTAAACAAACATTTAAACATGGTGAGAATCATAGATTAATACCAAAAATCAGAAGGAAAAGCGTTTTGAAAAAGGGGTCAGGAACCCTAGTTTTGAAGATGAAGAGTCGTTTTAGGGAAAATCGGAAAACCTTTGGAGAAACAATAGAATAATTCAGAATACGCCTAGATCTATTGCAGATCTAGGAAAATCAAAGTCTAGTGATTAGGGTTTCATAGAGACAACCCAAAGAGAAGGATAAAAAACTTAAGAACCACTGGTTCTAGCCGGAGATAAGGAAATCTTACTCGGACGGCCGTGAACGGCCGAAAAATGGCATGAGAGGTCATGGGGGTGAGGTGAACCGCCGTCTGGTTCCCTTGAAGATCTCAGAGTAGTGATACCCGACGTGGGTAGGCGAACCATGGGGGTAGGAGAGTGGTGAGACCACCATAAAGGCCGGCAAGTCGATGGCGGGTGAGAACCATGTCGGTTCTAGAAAAGGGAGTTTTGAGAGAGATGAGAGACGAGTGTAACAGCGGAGTGTGATGAGAGAAATGAGAGGAGGGGAAGGGTAGTCGTTAGGGTTAATTAAGGTAAGGGGTAATCTGAGCCGTTGATCAAAATGATCAATGACCAGGATTTAAGAGGACCTGGGCCGGGTTAGGTAGATTTTTTGGGCTTGGGTCTTATTGGGTTATTTTAATTGAGATTTGGGCTGATTTTAATAGGCTAGAATTGAAATAAGAAATGGCTATTTGTTAAATACCCCATAAAATAGATAAATAATTTATAAAAATGGCTAATAATTATAAAAATTGAATTGATGCTTAATAGATTAAATTAAAGTGATCAATTAGTATTTAAAATACAAATAACTAATTATTGAGTAAAAATAGTGCCAATTCGGCTAATTATGAAACAATTTGCCCTTTATAGGATCAAAAATAATATCTTAAATCAAGAAATGTTTTGGAAATCATTTATAATGAAATTTATAATTAATTATTAGAGATACAAATACTGGATAAATTAAAATAAATTAATAAAAAAATGGGAAAATTATACAAAAATACCAATTGTTATAAAACTTGATTTTGAAGGTATATATGCAAAATTAAAAAATAATTTGAGGAAAAATTGGGTATCAACAACTGCCCCTCTTTACCCGGAAAGGATGAAAGAGTTGTCGGGTAAAGATATGATGGCCAATTTTGACCGAGCGAAACTGTTTGAAGAGATTTAGGCCGCACCCTGGTTTCCGAGTTGCCTACATATCCCTGGTTTTGCAGGAATCAGGCCGTATGTAGTTCGGGAGCCATCAACGAAGTGTACCGATGGAGTTTTTTACAAGAACGGACGCAACATACAGGGCGGGATGAATAGAAGGCTTACGGGAATGGTTAGGATGATTGGAACGGGAATGCTCCTGCTCGGATAGCCATTGCTCGCCGGATTACCTGCAAACGAGGAATACAAGAATATATTATGCATAAATTTAGACATGATGCAAGTTCCCGTCGGACCATGAATGTTGTCTTCGGACGGTTAAGGATGACGTCCTCAGACCATGATGTCCTGGGCCATGGATTGCTTGATGCACGATTCGCAGGCCATGAAATGATGCTCTCGGGCCATGAGGATGGTGCCTCCGAACCATGACGCCTTTGAATAATGATATGCAAAATTGAGAGAGATCCTCAGGCCATGACATGGTGTTCTCAGGCCATGAAGATGGTGCCTCCGAACGATGACGCCTTTGGACAGGTTGGCGATATTTCAGCCCATGAAAAATGCGATAATATGATTCAGACAAGACAGAGCTTAGTCTTGCGATTTGACGGGCAGAGCTTAGCCCGAAAGAAAAATGAAGTAAATGGTGCTTGAGACAACGCTTAGTCTCGATGAAAAAGTAAATTGGAGGCAGAGCTTAGCCTCGAAAGGCAGAAAAATAGCCTTATGCAAAGGGAGGTAGAGCTTAACCTCGGAAGGCATAAAGGTATCCTTATGCAAGAATGCAGATGGAGGCAGAGCTTAGTCTCGAAAGGCATAAAAGTAGCCTTATGCAAAGATGCAAATGCACATAGAGTTAATTCTTAGTCTCGGAAAGCATAAAGGTAGCCTTATGCAAAGGGAGGTAGAGCTTAACCTCGAAAGGCAGAAAGGTAGCCTTATGCAAGAATGCAGATGGAAAAGAATGTTGTCCTCGGAAGGCAGAAAGGTAGCCTTATGCAAGGGAAGGTAGAGCTTAACCTCGGAAGGCATAAAGGTATCCCTATGCAAGAATGCAGATGGAGACAGAGCTTAGTCTCGGAAGGCAGAAAGGTAGCCTTATGCAAGGGAAGGTAGAGCTTAACCTCGGAAGGCAGAAATGTATCCTTATGCAAGAATGCAGATGGAGGTAGAGATTAACCTCGGAAGGCAGAAAGGTAGCCTTATGCAAGAATGCATATGGAGACAGAACTTAGTCTCGGAAGGCAGAAAGGTAGCCTTATGCAGATGGAAGGCATAAAGGTAGCCTTATACAGAGAATTAAATGACAAATGGTAGCAGAAGCTCTTAGCTGGTAATAAATTGCGATGTTGTGGCCGTTGTGAGCATTGCGATTATGAAGCATTGTTTTTGCTGATAATAAATGTTGGCATGTGTGACGATTTTGAGAGTCTTATCTTTGAATAATATCTGTCCTTAGGGCGGATAGTGTGTTTTGGGATTTTTGCAATCTTTGTGCCTGCATCCAAAGAAAAATCGTGAGTTCTATAAATAGGGGAGGTTAGTTCGTATCCCCGCTAGCTTTGCTTGACTCATTCGGCTTGATATGATTATACTATCTGTATCATTGGGGTAAAGTTTGCTAAACAAAGTTATTTCAAGAATAAGTATACATGATTTTGTAAAAGTATAACATAAACATATAATTTAAAAATAGTTTTAGATGAACCGATGACTGTAACACGGTTAAAGATATTGCAACCTCTCTTGTTACAGAATTTTGAGGGTCCTCCTCAAAATTCTACCCCAGTTTGATGGGTTTATGTTTCTGACTGTCGCTCGTGTGGTGACCAGTTGAACTTGCTTCGGAATTTTGAGGGTCCTCCTCAAAATTCTGCCCCAGTTTCCAATTGCGGGGAAAATGAAAAATTTATTGAATTGTGACCGAACCCATAGGGCTTCCTACGTATCCCCTCTTAAACGGAAATCAGGTCAGGTGTAGTTCAATTTACATCATATAAGGAAAGCATAAGGTTACACATAATAGCGTTTGACTGCGTCTGAATTGATTGGCTTTGGAGAGACATCTCCTTCCATTTTTGCAAGTATAAGAGCTCCTTCTGTCAGTACTCGATGAACCGTGTATGGACCTTGCCAGTTGGGAGAGAACTTCCCTTTGGCTTCCTCTTGGTGTGGAAAGATCTTTTTCAACACCAGCTGCCCCGGTGTGAATTGTCTAGGCTTGACTTTCTTGTTGAAGGCTCTGGTCATTCTATTCTGATAAAGTTGACCATGACATACGACGTTCATCCTTTTTCCGTCTATGAGGGCCAGTTTATCATAACGGCTCTTTACCCACTCTGCATCGCCGAGTTCAGCTTCTTGTATGATCCTTAAGGAAGGAATTTCAACTTCGGTAGGAATAACAACCTCTGTGCCATAAACCAGCATGTAAGGAGTTTCCCCGGTTGATGTGCGGACTGTGGTACGATATCCCAGTAAATCAAATGATAACTTCTCATGCCATTTCTTGTGCTTTTCTATCATCTTCCTCAATATCTTCTTGATGTTTTTGTTGGCGGCTTTTATAGCTCCATTCATTTGAGGTTGGTAGGCTGTGGAATTCTTGTGTTTGATTTTGAAGGTTTCACACATAGTTTTCATTAAATCACTGTTGAGATTGGAACCATTGTCGGTGATGATTGACTCTGGAATTCCGAATTGACAAGCAATGCGGTTGCGAACAAAGTCTGCCACGACTTTCTTAGTCACTGCTTTGTAGGGTGCGGCTTCGACCCATTTAGTGAAATATTCGATAGCTACTAGGATGAACCTGTGTCCGTTGGAGGCGGCAGGCTCGATTGGTCCAATGACATCCCTGCCCCAGGCGACAAACGGCCATGGTGAGCTTGTTGCATTGAGCTCATTTGGAGGTACCTTTATCATATTTGTGTGCACCTGGCATCAGTAGCATTTCCGGACATAATGGATGCAGTCCGTTTCCATGGTCATCCAGAAATAACCAGCTCTGAGTATCTTCTTAGCCAAAACAAAACCGTTCATATGCGGGCCACATGTCCCAGCATGAATCTCCTCTAGTAGCTTGGATACTTCCTTTGTGTCGACACATCTTAATAATCCCAAATCGGGAGTCCTCCTATACAGGATTCCTCCGTTGTGAAAGAAGTTGTTGGACAATCTCCGAAGCGTGCGTTTCTGAGTATGATTTGCAAGCTCTGGGTACTCTCCCTTTGCCAAGTATTCTTTGATATCATAAAACCAGGCTTTCCGTCTGCTTCTTCTTCAACATGGGCATAGTAAGCTGGTTGGTTATGGATCTTCACTAGAATGGGATCAATGAAATTCTTGTCTGGATGTTGAATCATAGATGACATAGTGGCCAATGCATCAGCGAACTTATTTTGGATCCTGGGGACATGCCAAAATTTTGTTTTCGTAAACCTCTTTCTTTATTCCTGCACGTGGTGCAGATATGGAAGTATCTTGGAGTTCTTAGTGGCCCATTTTCCTTGTACCTGGTGTATGAGCAAGTCGGAATCACCAATCACTAGTAGCTCCTTGATGTTCATGTCAATGGCCATGTTGAGCCCTAAGATACAGGCTTCATATTCTGCCATATTATTGGTGCAGGGGAATCTGAGTTTGGCAGATACCGGATAGTGTTGACCAGTTTATGATATCAGGATAGCTCAAATGCCGACTCCCTTGAAATTCACCGCTCCATCGAAGAACATTCTCCAGCCATCATAGGATTCTGCAATGTCATCTCCTACGAATGATACCTCTTCATCGGGAAAGTACGTTTTCAGGGGTTCGTATTCTCCATCCACGGGGTTCTCAGCAAGATGTTCTGCCAATGCTTGTCCCTTGACTGCCTTTTGAGTCACATAGACAATGTCGAACTCACTCAGCAGGATTTTCCACTTGGCCAGCTTGCTAGTGGGCATGGGTTTCTGAAAGATGTACTTCAAAGGATCCATCCTCGATATGAGGTATGTAGTATAGGCACATAAATAATGCCTCAGCTTCTGAGCTACCCAAGTCAAAGCGCAGCATGTGCGTTCTAATAGAGAATACCGAGCCTCATACGGAGTGAACTTCTTGCTGAGATAATAAATAGCCTGCTCTTTTCTTCTTGTTTCATCGTGCTGCCCCAGAACGCAACCGAAAGCTCCATCTAATACCGCAAGGTAGAGTAGCAAAGGTCTACCTGGCTCAGGTGATACTAGGACTGGTGGTGTTGACAGGTACTCCTTAATTCTATCGAAGGCCTTTCGGCAATCATCGGTCCATTTGGTTGCGGTGTCCTTCTTCAGCATCTTGAAGATCAGCTCACATATAACTGTGGATTGTGCTATGAACCGACTGATGTAGTTGAGACGTCCAAGAAACTTATCACGTCTTTCGTGCTCCTCGGTGGTGGTAGTTCTTGGATGGCTTTGACTTTTGACGGATCCAATTCTATTCCTCGGCGGCTGACAATGAATCCAAGTAGTTTCCCAGCAGGCACCCCGAATGCACACTTCGCAGGGTTTAACTTCAGATTGTACTTTCGCAATCTGTTGAAGAACTTCCTCAGATCTTCTATGTGGTCTGCAGCTTTCTTGGATTTGATAATAACATCATCCACATACACCTCAATTTCCTTGTGTATCATATCGTGGAAGATAATGGTCATATCTCTCATATAGGTGGCCCCTGCATTCTTCAGGCTGAATGACATCATCTTATAACAGTATACTCCTCACGGCGTAATGAAAGCCGTTTTCTCAGTATCTTCTTCATTCATCCAGATCTGATGATAACCAGCGAAGCAATCCACGAATGACTGTAACTCATGCTTGGCGCAATTGTCGATCAGGATGTGTATGTTTGGCAAGGGGAAGTCATCTTTTAGACTGGACCGGTTGAGATCCCGGTAGTCGACACAGACTCTGAACTTCCCATCTTTCTTTGGTACCGGCATGATATTAGCTAACCATGTTGGATACTCCACAACCCTGAGAACCTTGGCGTTGATCTGCTTGGTGACTTCTTCCTTGATTTTCAAACTCATTTCAGGCTTGAACTTTCTGTGTTTTTGCTTTACCAGTGGACACATTGGATTAGTTGGTAATTTTGCATGAAATCTATTTTTCAACTTCAAACTAGTGAGCAACAATAGATGTACTTAGACCAGTCATGTCGTCGTACGACCAGGCGAATATGTCCTCATACTCTTTCAGAAATTTTGTGTATTCTTCCTTCTCTGACGGCGACAAATGAATACTGATGCGAGTTTCCTTGACATTTTCTGAATCTCCCAAGTTGACAACTTCGGTCTCATCCAGGTTGGACCTAGGTATGTTTTCAAAATTCTCAACTTCTTTGACAATCTCGTCAGGTATATCATCTTCTTCTCAGTCAACGTCTGTTTGTTGCGTTGTCTCGTTGCATGTCACATTCATTGGTTCATCAAGACAAGTAATAGTAATGTTGTATAGATAAAGTAGTGAGAGAGAAACAACATTAATAAATATTGATTCGTGAAAACTTAAAAGTGCTTTTGATAAATTGAATAAATATTTTTGAACATTGAAGATCTTATTGCAGGAATTGAAAAATGCGAAAAGAAAATCATTTAGTAAAAATAATGAACAATGCTTGTTTTAGCCTTGCTACCCCGAGGCTCGTCGGGCTCTGGCTGTTCTGACGGTCCAATTCTTAAGATATGCTCCTCTGCTTACGACCTATATGGAAGGTCTTTCCTCCCACTCCTCCTCGAGAATGACACAACAATCCATGTCACTGTCCTCCAAGAATAAGTTCCTCAATGCTGCAAGTGCCTCTTCTTCATTCTGACCCATAGATAATGCCAGCCTGATGAAAAGTCTGCTCTAGATGCGGTATCAGATGCTCCAGTGGGTAGTAAGGACCGCGCCATGGTGGTGACCAGCTCTTGAATTACTCCCAAGTATATTCGTATCCCAAACCGAAAGTGGTGCCATGTTTCTTAATCTTTATGGGTTTGGAGATCCCTTGGAGGTTTTTGCCAAGCCCTTTACCTGGCTCATAACCTTGCCAGTTCATCATGCTTGCGATCTTGCTTGCGATCTTGCGATCTTGAAAGAATGGATACCTGAGCGGGCATCTTGTTCAACTGGTCGATGATGGAATACTCCTTTTCCTGTACCTTTCTCCAAAGATCATCCGGACCTGTCTCGATAATGGGTGGCCTGTTGGAAGCTTGCTTGCTTTATTCAGCCAGATGTTCAGGTGTGTAGACTCTACCAGTTCTTGTCATACCCTGTGCCATGGTAGCTTCTTCAGTCATGACTTTGCCTTTCCTTCTTGCCTCGGCTGCGTAATCCCATGGTACAACATTTGTATAGAAGGGTGGCGTGGTTGATATTGCCACTGTAATCGGTGCAGCTACCTTTACTTCGAACGGAACATGTGCCTTAGGTGGCAGGACTGCAACCTCAAATGGTGCGGGTGCATTTGTCGGAGGCATGAATTCGACCTCAATTGGTGCCGGTGCCTTGGCTGGTGGCGCTGCTTCAAATTTAAGCGGTACAGACATATCTACCTGTTGATACCCAATTTTTCCCAAATTATTTTTAAATTTGCATATATACCTTCTAAAATCACTTTTTATAATGATTGGTATTTTCCATAATTTTCCATATTTTTATTAATTTCTTTTCCAATTTATTCGGTATTTTATATTCAATATTATTCATAAACTATATTATAAATAATTTCAAAATATTTTCTAGCTCAATATATCATTTTAAATCCTATTAGGATTTAATTATTTCACAAAGTAGCCAAATTGGCATTATTTGGCTATAATTGCAATGACTTTGCAATTATAGCCTTTTTTTAGCAAATCCACTAGGCAAGGAGCCTAGGGCTAGTTTTATTAATAATAAAAATAAAAATAACCACATAGGAGTAGTACAATAAGGGGGACAATAGCACCAGTATTGTTGCCATTATGCCTTGGCTATATAATCACTCCTCTGCGCCTCACAATGCCCTATATGGCAGCCTCATGTAGAGGAATCATGGTGTAGCTGCCGGCANCAAAGTCTCACGAGGGCATATAATCTCATAGCCATTTGGGTATTTTCCAAAGGCATAGGCCATGAGCAAACAAATACCGGGCTAAACCTTACCTTACTAAATCCTATCGAGGCATAAAATAGCCTCACTTACTAGCATGCATGTAAAAAGTAAGAACTAGAAAGAACCAAATATTCTATGATCATCACAGAGTTTATAACATACTCTGTGATGATATTACAAATGACAATACTAAGAAAGTGATAGAATAAAATATAGTAGGAATTAAAATCTTGTCCCTTCTTATCCAAGTTTGTAGCTTCTTCAATTTGTACTTCTTTTTCATCTTCATCACACTTCTTCAAAATGTCTTCAAAATTCACGACTTCTTTTTTGAACGGTTGGATCTCGTAGATGTGGTTGGGACAACTTGTTTTTTCTTGGCCACTCTCATAGGAAGTCGCCTAATATTTGATTCCTCATTCACCCGTCCATCACTCTTCTTCCTTGTGTGTGTCTTCTTGCTTTGTCCGCTATGCATTGGTGATAAATCACCTTT
>ML279936.1:16220-28193 GCA_005239495.1 Nicotiana undulata | reverse complement strand
CTGGGCATCCTCTCCCTACTCACCCCCGAAGACCGGAGGGTGTAGCTGTGTCCATCTACCCAACAACTTATGCTGATCCCTAGAAACCGGCAGAATATCTGGAGTACGCTATGGTCCTGTAGTCTGAGCTGTAGGGGTATGAAATCTCCCTCCTGCCTGAGAGGTGGCTGGATCTGATGGAAGGATGCCTGCCTGCGACATCGTGTCCATGAATCTCAGCATGCAGCCCATGACCTCCTGGAAGCCTGGCGCCGTCATAAAGTCCACTGGAGGTGGTGCTACTGGAGGCAGCTCCTCCTGCTCATCCATGTACTGATCCTTCACTGGTGTAGCCGGTGTAGCTCTGGGACGCCCTCGCCCCCTCCTACCGGCAAGAGCCCTACCCCGAGTGCCCCGACCTCGTCCTCGAGCGACATGGGTAGCAGCCTCCCCTGAATCAGGATCATGAGTAGCACGTGTCCTCACCATCTGTGAGAGAATAGAAGAACAAATTTGGGTGTAAGGCCAACTGCACGATAGATTTTGAACAAAAAGGAGTTTCCTAACAATCTCTAGCCTCCCGAAGATAAGTACAGACGTCTCCGTACCGATCCGCAGGACTCTACTGAGTTTGCCCGTGACTTGTGAGACTATGTGAACCTAAGCTGCTCTGATACCACTCTGTCACAACCCAAAACCGGTCCAGGTCGTGATGGCGCCTAACGGTGAGGTTAGGCCAGCCAACGAACAACAATAATAATGAAAGTGCGGAAATAACAACGTGGGGTAGGGCCGTAGAAAACAAGCTGAATCACAGCTAGGCCCATTACATATACAACCCCGATAACAACAACAAGTGTGTGCCAGGACTAAAGTCACAGTGTCAACGGGCGGCTGCATAGATACAACAACAGAAATACATATACAAAAATATACAAGCCGCAGTCTGGAACAAAAGACTGAGCAAAATGAAACTAGAAGGCACCAGAGGTGCTGTAAGGAGAACGCCAAGAAGACAGCTCACCGTGTGGAGCGACGCCGCGATCAGTATCTATCAACAAACGGACGACCAGACGGACCAGCCTCAGTACCTGCACAGTCAAGTGCAGAAAAGAAAGAAAGTGCAGCATGAGTACATATAAACAAATATGTACCCAGTGAGTATCCCGTCTAAACTCGTAAAGAGTAGTGACGAGAGGTAGAATACATACTCACTAAGGTCCAGTACATAATAAAGTAAAACACATGCTGAGCAATACATCATGTGAGAAAGTACATCAAGTATTCGAACATGTAAGTAGCAACGGTAACTGATCTCAAACATGATCTTTCTTTGTACGTTGTTCATAGTTATATCATTTTTTTCTTTCTCATTATCCGAAATGTTTTATCTTTTCTCTCAATTGTTCACTTTCCAGTACTCAGTATTGTTTCTCAACTCACCATCGTACGATCCCAACTCAATGCAAATGCTCATGAATGCAATGAGTATACATATATATATCCGACACAGACAAGACTATCGGCCGAAGTCATAAGGGTGGGTCATAAGGACTGACTCGGTCATAAAGCTCCACACGTTCGCGAATCATACCTGCGACCCGTGCGCTGACTCGATAAAATCTCCACGATCGCGAATCATCCATGCGACTCGTGGGCAAATATCTCTCCCTGCTCGCGAATCATCCATGCGACTCAGGGGCAACTGACATATATATATAATCTCCCGATCACGAATCATACCTGTGACTCGGGGCCAATGATGCAAAGTAAAACTCTCCCCGATCACGAATCATGCCTGTGACTCGGGGGCCAAAGAAAATATAAGTTCTCCCCGATCACGAATCATACCTGTGACTCGGGGGCCAATGAAATTAGTAGTATAATTCTCCCTGATCACGAATCAAACCTGTGACTCAGGGGAAAGTAAAATAAGTCTGATCTCTCCCTGATCACGTATCAAACCTGTGATTCAGGGGCTTGTAAATTATGAGTGAAGTTCCTCCCTGATCACGAATCAAATCTGTGACTCAGGGGCAATGAAATATAAGCTCTCCCCGATCACGAATCATACATGTGACTCGGGGGCCATGAATGCATGAATGCGTGTATGTGATTGCATGAATGCATATATATATATATGTGTATATTTAGACACCGTGGTACCGACTCGCCCACATTCAACGGGATCGGATACGCACATCTCACTTGATAGCCAAAGTTAGGATCTTTATCACATTATCCACTTTGCTCGAAATATCACCATGATGGAACAATTCAAGTATAAGAAGGAATTTCAACCACCTTCGTTTAGCTCAACGGCTCATTATCTCATTTATTCTTTGCTCTTTATCAATTGTATCAGGAGTAACACAATTACTCAATTGATGGAGTTCATAATTCTTATCTGAATATTATGTACATTTAATTCGCAGCTATCATAGCTCAATTTCATCATATATCAGTAATAACTCGTACAAAACATCAGATAATATCAAACAAACAGTTAGAACATGCTCGTGGGTCCTACGGCTACCCAACATACAGTATAGATGCCACGTACGGACTCTCGTCACGTGGTGCGTACGTAGCCCCCTCAACAAGCACAATTAGCAACAAAGAGCCTAGGGGACATTTCCCCCTTACAAAGTTTGGAAAGGAGACTCACCTGGACAAGTGCTCCTCCGGCCAACGGACAAAACAACACCACGCACGAATTCTCCGAATCACCCTCGATGGCTCGTAACTAGCCAAAAACACATAATTATATCAATTTAGGAAGATTCCAGAAGGATTTATCAAATATTTCCTCAAAAACGTATTCTTGACGTACTTTGGAAATTCAACTCCAAGCTTCGGCGTCCGGAAAAATATAATTCTTGAAGGAACGCGCTATACGTCGCCTAAGGATCAAGATTACTTCCATTAATCATCCCTCAATGGCCCAAAAATCAGAATTCATATTAACATCAAACCCCTCTTTTTCCCCCCAACAATATCTCATGAATTTCCATGAATTAGGAAGAGGAAATTCTCAAAGAACGGAAGAAATTACATGCGGAGGGTTACGGAATCACTTACCTGAGTTCCTAGGCCACAATACCCGTTTTGGAGCTCTAGGGGTCGTCAACAATGGGGGAAATCTGATTTTAGGAATGAAATCACGACTTGGCCTTTTAAGTAAAAACTGCCCAGCAGTTTCCGCACCTGCGACTTTTCTATCACAGGTGCGGACTCGCACCTGCGGAAATTGGGTCGCGCCTGCGGAAAGTGGCCTGGGCACTGGGCAAATTTCTCGCACTTGTGGGCCTTTGTCCGCTCCTACGGAGCCGCGCCTGCGGAGAAAAGGCCGCTCCTGCGGAAATAGCCGCACCTGCGGAAATAGCCTCACCTGCGCAGGGAATTCCGCTGGTGCAAACCTCGCGCCTGCGGCTCATGGACCGCAGGTGCGGTCACACCAGTAAATTCCCACCAGCAGTTCAATTACTGGTTTTAGTCCCCGGTCGGGGTCCGGGAGACCTTTGGGCCCACCGGAGCCCTCGACAAATTATACCATCAAGTCCCAAATCACATGACGGACTTGCTCGAGCTCCCAGAACACTAAAAACATCATTCAAACCAAGAATCACTCTCCAAAACCCCTTAGTTCAAACTTAGGATTTCAAGAAAATTTCAATGGCTCATCAATACGCCGAACGGGTCTATACTGCTCGGAATGACCCCAAATTTTGCAAACAAGTCATAAATGACTATACGGAACTATTGCCAGTTTCGGAATTCCATTCGGACCATGATATTACGAGGTCCAATTCTAGGCTGAATTCCAAATCACATGAAATCTTGAATTCCAATTCAGGTGCCGGAATACTCCCGGGTCGTTAGAAACCCGAGGCGAACAAACTCCCAAGTCCGAAATCATCATCCGGAGCTGCTGGAGCTGTCAGAACTTGATTCCGAGGTCGTTTGCCCAAAATGCTGCTCGGAACTAAAATCAGCCAAATAGGCTAGCCTTCAGGAACCAAGTGTTCCTGAACTGGCCAAATCATCTCTGAACCTCGAACTACCTGCCCACACAAGTCATAAGGCACGATTATTCGCTATGGGAAGATTCATTCATGGGAACGGAGTCCCAACACACAAAACGACCGACTGGGTCGTTACAATGATGTCCCGGGCGATGAATTATGCGGTAAAGGATTCGCAAGCCAAGAAATGATGTTCTCGGGCTATGAAGATGGTGCCTCCGAACCATGATGCCTTTGAATAATGATGTGCAAGATTAAGAGATCCTTAGGCCATAGCATGGTGTCTTCCAGCTATGAGGATGATGCCTTTGGACTATGACTCCTTTGGACAAGTTGGCTATATATCAGCCTATGAAATGCAGAGACATGGTGCCAGAGATAATAATAATAATACAGAGCTTAGTCTTGCGTAGAATCGGGTGCAGAGCTTATCCCCAAAACAAGAGAATAATGCAAGGTTTAGGATATAGCAACATTTGTGTTTATGCAAAGAGAGACAATGCTTAGTCTCGTGCCGGGAAGGCAATGCTTAGCATTATGCAAATAAAGAGGCAGGATTTGAGACAGTGCTTAGTCTCATGCAGGTAGAAGGCAATGCTTAGTCTTATGCAAATAGAAGGCAATGCTTAGCCTTATGCAAGATTCAAGACAATGCTTAGTCTCATGCAGAGAGAAGGCAATGCTTATCCTTATGCAAATAGAGAGGCAGGGCTTAGCCTCATGCAAGATTCGAGACAATGTTTAGTCTCATGTAGGGAGAAGGCAATGCTTAGCCTTATGCAAATAGAGAGGCAGGGCTTAGACTCATGCAAGATTCGAGACAGTTCTTACTCTCATGCAAGGAGAAGGCAGTGCTTAGCCTTATGCAAATAGAGAGGCATGGCTTAGCCTCATGCAAAATTCGATATAGTGCTTTGTCTCATGCAGGGAGAAGGCAGTGCTTAGCCTTATGCAAATAGAAAGGTAGGGCTTAGCCTCATGCAAATAGAGAGGCAAGGCTTAGCCTTATGCAAGTGGACGAGTAGTAAGTAAGAGCGAAGTATTTCTTAGCTGGAGATATATTTATGTCTGGCGGTTCTGTTGTTATGACGATACTTGTGGTTATGACATATTCTTGCATCCAAAGAAAATATTGTGAGTTTTGCGGGGGAGGTTGGTTCGTGCCTTTGTCTTCTTGCTTTGCTCCACTCTTTCCGAGGATACTATTCAAGTCACCATGGGTAGCATTTGGCTAAAAATAAAATTTTCGAAAAATACGCGTGTATAGTTTTTCAAAACATAGTAATATGCAAATTAAGAAATAAATTAGATAAACCAGTAACTGTGATGTTATCAGAGACATCACAACCTACTTGCCAAAGAATTTTGAAGGTCCTCCTCAAATTTCTGCCCAGTTATCTAAACAAACTTCTGGTTGTTCCGCATGTAGTGTCGTTGGCTGAACTTGCTTCGGAATTTTGAGGGTCCTCCTTAAAATTCTGCCCCAGTTTCTAATTGTGGGAAAAATGGAAATTTTATTGAATTGTGACAGAACCCACAAGGCTGCCTACGCATCCCCTCTTAAACGGGAATCAGGTCAAGCGTACTTCATATTACATAATATGAAGAAATGCAAATAGTTTACACATAGTATCTTTTGACTACATATGAATTGATAGGCTTTGGCCAAATTTCTCCGTCCAACTCTGCGAGTATGAGTGCTCCTCCGGTTAGTACCCTGTGAACCATATAAGGGCCTTGCCAGTTGGGTGAGAATTTCCCTTTGGCTTCATCTTGATGTGGAAAGATTCGTTTCAACCCCAGCTGCCTCAATGTGAATTGTCTAGGTTTGGCCCTTTTGTTGAAAGCTCTAGACATCCTGTTTTGATAAAGCTGACCATGACATACTGCATTCATTCTTTTCCTGTCTATAAGGGCTAGTTGATCATAGCGGCTCCTTATCCATTCTGCGTCATTGAGTTCAGCTTCTTGTATAATTCTCAAAGAAGAAATTTCTACTTCGGCGGGGATGACGACTTCAGTACCGTAGACCAATAGGTAAGGAGTTTCCCCGGTTTATATGTGGACTGTAGTGCGGTATCCCAATAAGGCAAATGGTAACTTCTCTTGCCATTTCTTGTGCTTCTCCACTATTTTCCTTAATATCTTCTTGATATTCTTGTTGGTGGCCTCCACGACTCCATTCATTTGAGGCATGTATGCTGTGGAATTCTTGTGCTTGATCTTGAAAGTTTCACACATAGATTTCACCAGATCACTGTTGAGATTGGCAGAATTTTCAGTGATGATAGATTCTGGAACCCCAAATCGACAAACAATACGATCCCTGAAAAAATCTATGACGACTTTATTGGTTACAACTTTGTAGGATGCAGCTTCAACCCATTTTGTGAAGTAATCGATGGCCACTAAAATGAACCTGTGCCTATTTTGGTATTTTTTGTAGCCCGTTCTCCTTGTACCTGGTGCACTAGCAGGTCTGAGTCACCAATCACCATCAATTCCTAAACATTCATGTTGATAGCCATATTGAGCCCTAATATGCAGGCTTCATATGTTGTTGGTGCATGGAAACTTGAGTTTTGTGGACACCGGGTAGTGTTGACCGGTTTCTGATACCAATACGGCTCCGATGCCGTCTCCCTTGAAGTTTGCAGCTCTTTCAAAAAACATTCTCCAACTGTTGTAGGCTTCACTGATATCTTCTCCTACGAATGACACTTCTTCGTTAGGAAAATACGTTTTCAATGGTTCGTATTCTCCTCCTACAGGATTTTTGGCAAGATGATCTGCCAATGCTTGTCCCTTGACCGCCTTCTGAGTTACATAGATGATATTAAACTCACTCAACAATATTTTCCACTTGGCCAGCTTTCCTGTAGGCATAGGCTTCTGAAAGATGTACTTCAGAGGATCCATCCTCGATATGAGGTATGTGGTATAGGCACAGAAGTAGTGCCTTAATTTTTGAGATATCCATGTCAGAGTACAGCAGGTGCGTTCCAGCAATGAATACCGTGCTTCATAAGGTGTGAACTTCTTAATAAGATAATATATGGCTTGCTCTTTTCTCCCCGTCTCGTCATGTTGTCCCAAGACACAACCGAAAGCCCCA
Organism: Nicotiana undulata; assembly: GCA_005239495.1. Taxonomy (NCBI): domain Eukaryota; kingdom Viridiplantae; phylum Streptophyta; class Magnoliopsida; order Solanales; family Solanaceae; genus Nicotiana; species Nicotiana undulata. The sequence continues at coordinate 21,074 of ML279936.1, read as the reverse complement.
TCTTTTACAGAAAGGTAGAGTAGTAGTGGCCTACCAGGTTCTGATGGGACTAGGACTGGTGGTGTGGACAAGTATTCCTTGATTTTGTCAAAAGCCTTCTGACAGTCCTCAGTCCAACTTGTTGCAACATCCTTTTTTAGCATTTTGAAAATTGGTTCACATATCACCGTGGATTGTGTTATAAATCGGCTGATATAGTTGAGATGTCCCAAGAAACTCATCACGTCATTCTTGTTCTTTGGTGGTGGTAACTTCTGGATAGATTTGACCTTTGATGGGTCCAACTCAATCCTCGGCAGCTGCCAATGAATCCTAACAATTTTCCGGCAGGAACTCCAAAGGCACATTTTGCGGGTTCAGCTTTAGATTGTACCTCCGCAACCGGTCAAAGAACTTTCTCAAATCTGCTATGTGATTTGTGGCTTTCTTGGATTTGATGATGACATCTTCCACATATACTTCTATTTCTTTATGTATCACGTCATGGAAGATGGTTGTCATGGCCCTCATGTAGGTGGCCCCATAATTCTTTAAACCAAACGACATCATTTTGTAGCAATATACCCTTCACGGTGTAATGAATGATGTCTTTTCTGCGTCTTCTTCGTCCATCCAAATTTGGTGATAACCCTCAAAGCAATCAACAAAGGACGGGAGCTCGTGCTTGGCGCAATTGTCGATCAATATGTGTATATTCGGTAGTGGAAAATTATCTTTGGTACTTGCTCTATTTAAATCCCGATAGTCGACACACACCCTGACTTTCCTGTCTTTCTTTGGAACTGGCACAATGTTGGCTAACCAGGTTGGATATTCAACAACCTTGAGGACTATGGCTTTGATTTGCTTGGTGACTTCTTCCTTGATTTTCACGCTCATGTCTGGTTTGAACTTTCTGAGTTTCTGCTTTACTGGTGGACACATTGGATTTGTAGGCAACTTGTGAGCCACTATGGATGTTCGCAACCTGGTCATATTGTCATACGACCATGCGAAAATGCCCTCATACTCTCACAGGAAACGAGCGTACTCTTCCTTCTCTGACGGTGACAAGTGGATGCTTATGCGAGTTTCTTTGACGATTTCAGAATCTCCCATGTTGACTATCTCAGCCTCGTCCAGGTTGGACTTAGGTTTGTTCTAAAAGTTCTCAACTTCTCTGAAGATTTCCTCAAGTATTACGTCTTCTTCCTCTATTTCTTCTAAGTCACTATCCTTATGTCGCGTTGTCTCATTACATGTCACAGTCGTTGGTTCATCAATGAAGAAATAATAATGCTGTAGAGAAAAAGGTATGAGAGATAATGATAATAAAACATCAAATTATTGATAATTACTGAAACGTTAAATAAAATAGTGCTTAAATGACTTCAAACAATATTTTCCAAAACAAAATACTGAAAGAAAGATGTTTTAAAACAAAATGCTCAAAAGAATTGTTTTCAAATAACACTAGTAACCATGCTACCCTGGGATTCGTCTGGCCCTGGATGGTGTGGCGGTCCAATTCCTTAGAACTGCTCCCTTTTCCACTGTCTGGGTGACGAGGCCTTCTTCCTCCTCCTTCTCAACTATCACATTGCAGTCCATATCTTCGTCTTCCAAGAACAGGTTCCTTAGACCAGCTAAAGCTTCCCTTTCTTCAGATCCCCATATTCTATCGGCCTGATGAAAGGATTGGCTCAAATGCGGCACTGGTTGCTCAAGAGGGTAATAGGGACCACGCCGTGGTGGTGACCAATCATCATATTCTTGCCAGGTATACTGATATCCAAGCCAAAAAGTTGTACCATGACATTTTAGCTGTATTGGCTTGGTAATGCCTTGGAGTTTCTTCTTGAGTCCTTTGTCGGGTTCATACCCTGAACATGCTAGTATGCTTTTTATTTTTCTGCTACACCACTTGTCTTTCTCTATTGCATTGACGCGCTCGATGCGGTGATAAGTCTCCCCACCCAACTTCCTTCTATTCTCCACGACCGGAACTATTTGGTTGGTATAAATGATATTACTCTCATCCCATGAATGATCACTTCCTGATGATTCCATTCGAATTTCACGGCCTGGTGCAAAGTATATTCTACGGCCCTGGCGGCATGTATCCAAGGTTGTCCCAACAGCAGATTGTATGAGGCGGATATGTCTAGTAGTTGAAATTCAACATCGAACCAAGTCGGACCCATCTACAAGCATATATTGGTTTCCCCGATTGTGGCCCTTTGTGACCCATCGAACGCCTTCACGTTCATAGTCCCTTCTCGTATTTCATGCAAACCTTTACCCAACCTTTTAAGAGTTGTCATCGGACAGATATTGAGGCTAGACCATTCGTCTATTAAAACCCTGGCAATAAATTTATCCTCGCATTGTATCGTGATGTGTAGTGCCCTGTTGTGGCTTAATCCCTCTTATGGCAACTCATCTTCATGAAAGGTGATTTTGTGGCTCTAGTACTTGCCCCACCATGTTGGCCATCTCCCTACTGGTGATATTGTTAGGCATGTAAGCTTCATTTAATACCTTCATCAAAGCATTCCTATGCACCTCGGAATTTTGCAGCAGTGATATGATGGATATCTGGGCATGGGTTTTGTTCAGGTGATCTACCACAGAATATTCCCTTGCTTGTACCTTTCTCCAAATATCATCCGTGTCGGTTTCAATGATGGGTTGTTTGGAGGAAGCTTCTCTCTCGTTCCTCCCAAATTCTCAGATGTATAAATTCTGCCAATCCTGGTCATCCCTTGTGCCGCACCAGATTCTTCTATTTTTGCTTTTCCTTTCCGCCTGGCTTCTGCAACATAATCCCAGGGTACGGCATTGGACTTAAATGGCGGTGTGGATGATACCGTCACAGTGAATGGTGCGGTTATTTCTATTTCAAATGGAGCAGGTGCAGCTGCAGGTGTTGTTACTTCAATGTCGAATGGAATTGAAGCGTCTACCTCAACTTCGACTGATGACTGTATATGTACCACAATAGGAGTGAGTGTGACTGCAAGTTTCTTAGGATCATCCCCTTCTCAAATGAGCCCAATTGACCCTTCAGGATCCCACTCTTCATCCGTCTCTATCACATTCACTCATTCACCCCTATGATCCGGAAGAGGGTTGTTGCGGACATTGAGTGCGGTTTCCTTTGCTTTTATGACCTTGGTATCAATCAATGTCTGAATCTTATCCGTTAGAGGTGTGACATTCATCGATGGTATGTCCTTTCATGCTGGAATGGTGTGATGACCCAAAAAGGGGTCATCTTATGTGCATCTAATTTGGACTGTGTTTTGAGACCCGAAAGCCTCCATTAATCTCACCTCGATGTGCTTGCGCAACCCGGGCGCGTAGCCGGGAAGCCTTTGTGTGAAAAACTTGATTAAGAGTTAAATTTGTGATAATTAATTAAATAAAGTTGACTTTGGTCAATTTTTTTGGTAAACAGACCCGGATCCGTGATCCGACGGTTCTGGAAGGTCTGTAGGAAAATATGGGACTTGGGCGTATGCCCGGAATCGAATTTCGAGAACCCAAGTCCGAGAAATGAATTTTTAAAGAAAATTGTTTATGAAAATATTAAAGGCTTATAAAAATGAACCTTGATGTGAAACCTGTGTTGCCGGGCCCGTATTATGATTTCGGAGCTCGGAACAGGTTCAATATGTGTTATATAAGTTATCTGTGAAATTTGGTGTAAAACGGACTTGATTTCATTGGTTTCGGATAAAATGAGGAAAATTAGAGTTAATGAAGTTTTGAGAAATCTCATAGAATTTGAAATTTGATGTGGAAGGTGATTTTATGTTACGGAGGTCCGATTGAAATTCCGAGACCGGGAATAGTTCCGTTGTGTCATTTATAGCTTGCCTACAAAAAATTGAAGTCATTCCGAGTAGTTTAGGCCGGTTCGGCGCATTGAAGTGAATTCTAGAATTTCAAAGTTCTTAAGTTTGATTAAATTGGTTTTGGGGTTTGATTTCGAGTTTCGTTGTTGTTTTCCATGTTCTGAAAGTTCGAGCGAGTCCGTATCATGAATACAGACTTGTTGGTATATTTGGACGGGGGCTCGGGTGGGACCAGGTGCCTCCCAGACACCACACGAGGCCAAAAACCAGCTAAAACAACTGCTACTGGCGCGACCTCAGCTTCCTTGCCCAAAGTCCGCAGGTGCAAGCTACAGGCCACAAGAATGGGACCGCTGGCGTGGACTCCCTCTCCACGGGCGCGATGCCAGGGTTCCAGGCCCTTTTCCGCAGGGGCGGTTAGTTTCTCGCAGGTGCGGGACTGCACCTGCGGTCCCAAGGTCGCAGGTGCGGAAACCCCTGTTGGCAGCCCCTCTTAAATGTCCAATTACGGGATTCTTCTTTATTATTCAATACCCAAACTCCATGAGAGGTCCTCCAAGCTAGGGAAAGGACTGCCCAAGTTCAAACTCATCAAGGTAAGTGATTCCTAGTCCGTTTTTCATGACTTTTAACATCAAAGTCAAATAAAATCCTCTTCCAATTATCTTAAAATTCATAGGAATTGATAGAAAAATGTGGGGTTTTGGGAAAATAGTGAAACTTCATTTTTAGCCAAAAATTCCTAAATAAATTATGTAATTACGATCCTTAGGCTTCGGGTAGTTCATTCCTTCGAAAATTTCCGGAATTTGGCCATGAGAGGCCGGGGTTGGAAATTGAGAATTCTTCAAGAATAGCGATTTTATTGAATAACTAAGATGAGTTATCACATTGTACATGCATTGATGTTATTATATATCTTTTGACTAGTTGCGAGTCCTCAGGTATAGAATTCGGAGTTTCAGGCGCAATTATGGTCCGAGGGGTAGATTCGACACGAGGTGAGTCTCCTTTC
>ML279936.1:0-16184 GCA_005239495.1 Nicotiana undulata | reverse complement strand
ATTTGAAATGAAATTGTGAAATATAAGGGAGCGGTCCGTACGCCACGGCGGATTTTAAATGAAATTGTGAAATATAAGGGAGCGAGCCGTACGCCATGGCGGATTTTAAATGAAATTGTGAAATATAAGGGAGCGGGCTGTACGCCACGACAGATTTTAAATGAAATTATGAAATATAAGGGAGCGGGCCGTACGCCACGACGGATTTGAAATGAAATTGTGAAATATAAGGGAGCGGGCCGTACGCCACGACGGATTTGAAATGAAATTGTGAAATATAAGGGAGCGGGTCGTATGCCACGACGGATTTTAAATGAAATTGTGAAATATAAGAGAGCGAGCTGTACGCCACGACGGATTCAAAGAATTTGTGATTATTATTGCATTCGGTGGTCTTACTCTTGAAAGTGCTTTATTGTTTATGTTCAGTAGCTGTTTGGATTTCTCTGCTTTTAGTATATGTACTTGTTGCTTATTTCCCTGACATGCCTACTGTATTTCATCATATTTTATCACATGTTACTACTGCTGGACCCTAGTGAGTATCGAGTCGACCTCTCGTCACTACTTCTTCGAGTTTAGGCGGGATACTCACTGGGTACATATTTATTTAATATGTACTCATGCTGCACTTTCTTTTCTTTTCTGTACTTGACTGTACAGGTCTGGAGGCTGGCACGTCTAACTATCAGGCCGGCGCTAGATATTGATACCGTGGTCATACTTCTCGGTGAGCTACTTTCTCGGCGACTTCCTAGCAGCACCCTGGAGCTCTTTTGTTATATTTCTCCGCTCATTTCATTCAGATGGAGACTCTGTATATATTGTAGTCATTATATATTCAGTAGTTGCCCATGACACATGTGACACTAGTTCCTGGTACACACGCGTAGTGTATATTTATATTTTTGGGGTTTTGGGATGTATATCTATGTATGCATTTTATTTCAGCTTGCATCTACTAGGATTTCACTTCCGCTCAAGGCTAGTATCATGTTTGTCGTTATATATTGGGAATCTTTGACTGTTTAACTAGATGGGAAAGGTATCACCTGGTGTAATTATTGTTGGCTTGCCTAACCCCGTCGTTGGGCGCCATCACGACTCGGATTGGGATTCTGGGTCGTGACAAATGGTATGCACATGTTTTGTTTAGATTGACCCATTGGGAGGAGTTTTCCATGGCAGCAGCGGGAATAGGGGTAACATATCCAGCAACTTTCAATATTTTGTATAATTGGTAGATGGGCTCAGCAATAGGGGTGTATTGTCTGGGTGGCCTACGATCAAAGTTGGGCCTGGGTTTTTGATAGTTTTGGCGGGCTGGCGGTGAGTGATAATAGGCTGGGTGGGTGTTATAAGTGTGATAGGCAGTAGCGGGTTTGGGATATCTGGGAGGTGAAAGTTGATATGTGGTTGGAGGTGTTTGGTATGTGAGTGGAGATTTTGGACCTTGGGCTACCATCACTGCCCCTACTTCTTTCTTCTTCGATATACCCCCTGACTGCAATGCTTTGTTCGTAGCATGCAATGCCTCAAAATTGGTCACCATACCGCTCTTGATTCCTTCTTCAATCCTTTCCCCAAGTTTGATGATGTCGGAGAATTTGTGATTTTCGATAACCATTAGCCTTTCATAGTATTGGTGATCTTGGGCCCTGACGAAGAATTTGTTCATCTGTTCTTCTTCCAATATCGGCCTAACCTTTGCAGCTTCTTACCTTCATCAAGTAGCATACTCGCGGAAAGTCTCCGTTGGTTTCTTTCTGAGGTTCTGTATGTAGAAGATGTCAGGTGCATTCTCTGTATTAAACCTGAATCGGTCCGTGAAGTACGATGCCATGCTCACCCAATTAACCCACTTCATGGGATTTTGACTAATGTACCAAGATAGGGCGTCTCCAGTGAGACTTCTCATGAATAGTTTCATGTGAATCCTTTCATCCTTCCCAACTCCCACGAGCTTGTCATAGTACGTCCTCAAATGCACCTTCGGGTCACCTGTTCCGTCAAACATCTCTAACTTAGGAGGTTTGTAACCCTCCGACAGTTCTACGTCTGGCTGAATACACAAATCTTCATAATTCAAACCTTTAATACCTTTACCTCCTTCGACACCTTGGACTCGGCTTGTGAGCTTCTTGAGCTCCTCCCCCATATTCTTGATGAGCAGGTCCTTCTCGGCGGATTCTGGTATGTATGAGTTTAGTTGGGTGGAGTGAGGTAAGGTTTCTATGTATATGGGGTTGTTTTGGTGAATACCGGGGGTTTGAGTGTAGTGGTGATCATTGGTTGAATTTTGCAGGTCGGGAATAGGTTGTGGAGTATTTTGAGGAGTATGGTAGGTAGTGGTTTGCGGATACTGAGTCGGGAGATGTTGGAGTTGAGGAGGAGTTGGTACTGGTGGAGGGTTAGAATTTTGGGGAGGTGTTGCGTATTGGTGAGGTGCAGGAGGATTTTATGGACGTTGGTTTGGTGTGTTTTGAGGGGGTATTGGGTTCTGAGCATTTTGATGGTTAATATCTGGGACGTTTAGGGTGAGGGAGAGGTTTGCCAAGTTGCGGACCTACTCAAGTTCCCCTTGCAATTCTAGTATTTTCTGCTCTAGTCCGAGGACCAAATCATTCTATGCCGGAGTACTCTGACCGTCTGAAGTTTCAACATTCTCCACATGCACAACATTTTCTTTCCGGATACCACTCATATCATCCATCTTAGCCTTTCCCTTGCTTTTTGTATCACTTGGAGGAGGAATAGGTGTAGGGCTTCTGGATCTAGTATGGTATGATGATGATGCCAGTATGTGCAAACCAACTTTAGAGGATGGGAATTAAAAAAATAACAAAAAGGTAAACAAGTCAACAAGGGGTTTTGAAAAGAAATTTGCAGTATTTAAACATGTATTGCGAAAGTAAAAACCCGCGTCCTAATTTGGGAATCTCGTTGTGCCTGAGGTAGGCCTAGCGACACGTAAGTTTGGAGAAACTTAGTGCCGATAATTGCATCATTTCATTAATGTAATAAATAAGACGAACCTTTAAAACGACAATAAATAAATGAGTCACTAATCGTATTTTCCTTATTACATTCGAATTCTAAAACGACTCTAGAATAACAAATAATCCTAATCTACTTGATCCCAGAGGGACCTTCTCCAGGCTTGGCTATTCTTGGCCCCATCAATCAGATTCCCCAGGTCACGCATGTCCATCAGCAAATACACTCTTGCTAGGTGTACTCCTTCGTTGCCCTATGCATTATGCGACCCTTTTCCTCATCTTCCCTTCCAATTCCATTAGACCCTGCTCCAAATATTCCAAACTTTCCGTCGACTTTGTGGCCATTTCCCTCCACTCGTTAATTGACTCCATGTCTATCTTGTGGTGTTCCAAATGGCTGGCCTCGGACTCGAGGATTCTTTTGCGTAACCTCTTATATTTCACTTGTGCTTCAACAGCTTCATCTATGAACCTGTTTCCTCGACCGACCCTGTCTCGATATTCCTGCTATGTTATCATCCAACCACGATAGGTAGAAGTACACATGACCTGCTGTCACGACCCAAATTCCCAACCTTAGGGATCGTGATGGAGCCTAACACCACACTTGCTAGACAAGACAATGTTAGAATTCAAGTATCTAATTCCCTTTGATTATTTTATTAAGCATCAATAAGTAAATTTAAGGTAAACTGAATATAGATAATTTCCACAGATAAAATACTAAACCATTAAATAATAACGAACCACGAGCAAATTATATAAATAAGTCTATAACTACCCCAGAGTCTGGTGTCACAATTCACGAACTACTAAAGAATACTACAAATAATGGGCAGAAAGAAATAGTATAATTGTTCTTAATACAATAAAACAACGCATGTAAAATATGAGAAGACTCTCGGAATCTGCGAACGTCGACAGATGTACCTCGTGTCTCCAACTGAATAGGAAAAGTTGCTCGAACTAGCTCTACTGATGTCCAGTACCTGGATCTGTGCAAAAGAGCACAGAGTGTAGTATCAGTACAACCGACCCATTGTACTGAGTAAGTGCCGAGCCTAACCTCGACGAAGTAGTGACGAGGCTACGGCGGGGATTTAACAATATAAACTGTAACAATATTATATAAAGCAAGAAAGAAATCTAAAGAAATAAATAACAAGTCCTGTAATAACAATAAAAGTAACTCAACCGCCTTTTCCAGGCCTCAACTATAACCAGCTCTCAAGTAAATTTCCAATTTTTCCAAACCTTACTTTGAAATAATCACATGCACTAAACATAAGAAAAACTGTAGAGTAACTCAAGAGTTTCCAAATCATTCAAAGTTTAAAAATCAGTAAAAACATCATTTTTCCCATTTTCACAGTCATGTTGCAGCGTGCAATCCGATCTCACTTATTCACAATATCACAATCAATTATCCACCCTTATCACACCAATTTATTCAAAAGTTTCAAACAGAAAACAATATAACCCGTAAACTTTGAATAACAACAATGTAAATAGTCAAGAAACCGACATGAATATATAAATTTATAATCCCAACATAGTATCAAATTGCTCAACATTTCTGTTCCCCAAGAGAACCAAATACACAACCAATATCCTTCTAGAATAACCAAATAATATTTAACAGCAAGTAGTGAGGCCTAGTAGTCATGGAAACAATAACTAACAATTAACAATTAAGACCGGGATCAATTAAATTGAGAACGTGAAGAGATCAAGTTTAACAGGCCATTTGGGTGGTGCATAGATACTCGTCACCTCACCTATACACCATACCCATGCATTTCACATAGCAAACAAGTGGAGAGTCCTATTTCCTCAAGTCAAAGTTAGACCAAACACTTAACTCAATTTCACAGGCCACTCACTGCTCAATTACTGCTTTTCCTTTTGAATTCACCTCTAACTTGCTCGAATCTAATCATACTTAATTCAATATCATCAATCTATGCTAAAGGAACTAACTTTATTGGAAAATATAATTTTTCCTAAGTTTTCTCGAAAAAAGTGAAAACCCAACCCCGGGCCCGCTTGGTCTGAACTCGGGGTTCGAACAAAAGTACGTTTACCCATTCACCCACGAACCCAAATTTGCTATTAGTTTTGAAATCCGACCTTAATTCAATGTAAAAATTTGATTTTTACAAAATTTCCTAATTCTACCCAGCAAATTAACACTATGCGATCACAGATATAGCTATGCGATCGTATAGAACAAAAAGGGACCTCAGACTTTACACTATGCGATCACGGAAATTCCTATGCGATCACATAGAACAAAAGACCTGGACACCAGAAAATGAAAAGCCAACAATTTTTCTTAAGTTCAAAACATCCCGTGGCCTATCCAAAACTCACTCGAGCCCTCGGGGCTCTAAACAAAACATGAACGCAAGTCTAGAAACATCATACAGACTTGCTCGTGCGATCAAACCGTGAAAATAACACGTAAAACTATAAATTAAATCTCAAAACTCATCATTTTCAACAAGAACTCTTAAAGTTCATAATTTCTCAACCGGATGTCCGAATCACGTCAAACGAACTTCGTTTTTCACCAAATTTCACAGTTACCCTTTTAATATCATAACAAATCTGTACCGGGCTCCGAAACCAAAATACGGGGCCGACACCAATAATTTCAAACCTTATTTCTTTCCTTTGATTCATAAACATTTCAGCAAAATAATTTCTTTCAAAAATTGATTTCTAAGGCTTGGGACCTCGAAATTCATTTCCGGGCATCGCCCGAGTCCCATATTTTATTGCGGACCTCCAGGGATTTTCGGAACACGGATCCGGGTCTGTTTACTAAAAATGTTGACCAAAGTCAACTTTTATCAAATTTAAATTCCAGAAATCACCATTTCTCATATTTTCACATAAAAGCTTTCCGATTTCACGCCCGGACTGCGCACGCAAATCGAGGTATTTCATTTTAGTATTTTTATGGCCATTAAGCATGGAACATAGTCTAATTTTATAAAACGAACCCTTGGGTCATCACAATCTCCACCTCTAAAACACACGTTCGTCCTCGAACGGACATAGAAATTTACTTGAATTTGCAAACAAGTGTGGATATCTACTCTGCATGTCCGACTCGGACTCCTAAATAGCTGCGTCAACGGGCTGGCCTCTCTACTGCACTCGAACTAAAGGATAACTTTTAGATCTCAACTGGCGAACCTGCCGGTCTAAAATAGCTACCGGCTCCTCCTCATAAGTCAAATCTTTGTCCAACTGGACAGAGCTGAAATCTAACACGTGGGACGGGTCACCATGATGAGCATAGACACATAGAATACCGGATGAACTGAGGATAACCCTGGAGGCAACGCAAGTCTATAAGCTACCTCCCCCACTCTATCAAGAATCTCAAACGACCCGATATACCTAGGGCTCAACTTACCCTTCTTCCCAAATCTCATCACACCTTTCATGGGCGACACACAAAGTAATACTCTCTCTCCAACCATGAATACCACATCCCGGACCTTACGATCGACATAACTTTTTTGCCTAGACTGAGCTGCACGAAGTCTGTCCTGAATTATCTTGACCTTATCTAAGGCATCCTGAACTAAGTCTGTACCCAACAACAGAGCCTCTCCCGGCTTAAACCATCCAACTAGCGATCTGCATCGTCTACAATATAACGCCTTATAAGGAGCCATCTGAATGCTCGGCTGATAGCTATTATTATAAGCAAACTCCGCTAACAACAAGAATTGATCCCATGAACCTCCAAAGTCAATAACACAAGCGCGAAGCATGTACTCCAATATCTGAATAGTACGCTCGGACTGCCTGTCACTCTGAGGGTGAAATAATGTACTCAACTCTACTCGGGTACCCAACTCACGTTGAACTTCTCTCCAAAAGTGCGAAGTAAACTGCACCCCGATCAGAAATGATAGACACGGGCACCCCATGAAGGTGAACAATCTCCCGAATATAGAACTCATCCAACCGCTCTGAAGTATAAGTACTTGCTACAGGAATGAAGTGTGCTGATTTAGTCAGCCTATCCACAATAACCCAAACTGCATCGAATTTCCTCTGAGTTCGTGGGAGCCCAACCACGAAGTCCATAGTGATACGCTCCCACTTCCACTTAGGAATCTCTATCTGCTGAAGCAAACCACCAGGTCCCTGATGCTCATACTTTACCTGCTGACAATTTAAGAAACGAGCCACATAAGCCACAATGTCCTTTTTCATCCTTCTCCACCAATAATGCTGCTTCAAATCTTGGTACATTTTTGCTGCACCTGGGTGAATAGAATACTTGGAGTTGTGAGCCTCCTCAAGTATCAACTCACGAAGGCCATCAACATTAGGCACACATAACCTACCCTGCATCCTCAAAACTCCATCATCTCCAACTGTAACCTGCTTGGCATCACCGTGGAGAACTGTATCCCTAAGGACCGCCAAATATGGGTCATCATCCTGCCGCTCCCGAATACGATCAATTAGAGAATGTTGAGTGACGGTACAAGCTAGAGCACTACCGAGGGAAACAACCAACCTCACAAACTAATTATCCAAAGTCTGAATGTCTGAAGCCAACGGTCTCTTGCTAACTAGAATATACGCAAGACTGCCCATACTCACCGTCTTTCTACTCAATGTATCGGCCACCACATTGGACTTCCTGGGTGATACAATATGGTGACATCATAATATTTTAACAACTCTAACCATCTCCGCTGCCTCAAATTTATATTTTCTACTTGAATAAGTACTGGAGGCTACGATGGTCAGTAAAAATCTCACACGGCAGGCCATATAGATAGTGCCTCCAAATTTTCAAAGCATGAACAATGGCTGCCAAAACTCAATCATGAACATGGTAGTTCTTCTCATGGACTTTCAACTGACGAGACGCATATGCAATCACCCTTCCATCTTGCATCAACACTGCTCCAAGGCCAACTCGAGAAGCATCACAATACACCGTGAAGGAACCCGAATCTGATGGTAACACCAATACCAGAGCTGAAGTCAAGGCTGTCATGAGCTTCTGAAAGCTCGCCTCGCACTTATCTGGCCATTCAAATGGGGAACTTTTCTGAGTCAATTTATTCATTGGGGCTGCTATGGACGAGAACCCCTCCACAAAACGACGGTAATAACCCGCCAACCCCAAGAAACTCCTAACTCTGTAGTGGGTCTAGGCCAGTTCTTGACTGCCTCTATATTCTTAGGATCAACCTGAATACCCTCCGCTGATACAATATGACCCAAAAAGGCTACTGAATCTAACCAGAACTCACATTTTGAAAACTTGGCATACAACTGATTATCTCTCAAAGTCTGGAGCGATATACGGAGATGTTGATCATGTTCTTCCCGACTGCGGGAGTATATAAGAATGTCATCAATGAACACGATCACGAAAGAATCCAGATAGGGCTTGAAAACCCGATTCATCAAATCCATAAAGGTTGCTGGAGCATTAGTCAGCCCAAAAGACATGACCAAAAATTCATAATGCCCATACCTCGTCCGAAAGACTGTCTTAGGAATATCATACGCCCTAATCTTCAGTTGATGATAGCCCGACCTCAAATCAATTTTCGAAAATACTCTAGCACCCTGAAGCTGATCAAATAGGTCATCAATCCTCGGCAACGGATATTTATTCTTGATAGTAGCTTTATTCAGCTGCCGGTAATTATACACATTCTCATCGACCCCTCTTTCTTCTTTACAAACAAAACTGGTGCACCCCAAGGCGAGACACTAGGTCTGATGAAACCCTTATCTAACAAGTCTTGCAACTGCTCTTTCAATTCTGGTGGGGCCATCCGATAAGGAGGAATGGAAATGGGCCGAGTGCCCGGAGCCACATCAATACAGAAATCAATATCCCTATCGGGCGGCATACCCGACAGGTCTGCAGGAAATACCTCAGGAAACTCTCGCACGATAGGAACTGACTCTATAGAAGAAACCTCAGCACCGGAATCACAAATATGAGCCAAATAAGCCAAACACCCTTTTTTCCACCATGCGATGAGCCTTAGCATATGAAATTACCCGGCTGGGAGAATGACCAGGAGTCCCTTTCCATTCTAATCGAGGCAGCCCCGGTAAGGCTAAAGTAATTGTCTTGGCGTGACAGTCTAAAATGGCATAATAGGGAGACGACCAATCCATGCCCAATATAACATCAAAGTCAACCATAAACAGGAACACTCAAGGGCTCAAGGGGCACATTCAAATGCGAGGCAAAATAGGATAAAACATACGAATAAGTAGACTCCGGATCAAACAAAACTGAAGCAGCTCTATTACATACTGAAATGATACCTGTAATAACAGCGTCGAAGGACTCTACCTCGGGTCTAGCTGGAAATACATATAGTCGGGGCTGGGCCCCTCCACCCTAAACCACACCTCTAGGAAGACCTCCACCTCTAGCAGGCTGACCTCTACCTCTAGCCATCTGTCCTCCACCTCTAACATTCTGGCCTCTACATCTAACTACATGAACGCTACCCCTTGCCGGCTGGGCAGGTGGTACTGGGACTGGTGCCTGAACTATAGCACGAGAACCCTGTTGCTGAAATTGATTACCTGCATAATACGGACAAGCCCTCTGTATATGCCCATGTTCACCACACTCGAAACACCCTTGCTAAACAGTATGCCGACCCGGATGAATCGGCTGACCATGCGAAACACTATGCATAGGAGGTGCTCTAATAGGAGCTGAAGGAGCACTATAAACTGGCTGAGAAGAAGGAGGCAAATAAGAACCACGACCCCCTGAAGTACCATGAGAAACCTTAGTGCTAAGTGGAATGGTCGGGAAGAATGGCCTCGGCTAAATGAAGTCCCACCTCGTAATGAGGCACCACTGAAAACACCGGAATGACGAGGTCTCTTATCTGAACCCTGACCTCCCATCCCAAGAACTGACTCAACCCTCCTAGCTATGTTAGCTGCATCCTGAAGAGAAATCTCGGACCCAGTTTCCTTGGACATATGCAACCCCATGGGCTGAGCGAGGCCATCAATAAACCGTCTGACCCTCTCACTCTCTGTGGGAAATATAAGAATAACATGTCTAGCCAGATCCACAAAACGAGTCTCATACCGAGTCATAGTCATGTTACCCTGCTGAAGTCGCTCAAATTGACGATGCTTATCCTCTCGAGTAGTGACAGGAAAGAACTTCTCCAAAAAGAGATGAGAGAACTGATCCTAATTCAGAGCAGGTGATCCAGCTGGCGTAGTAAACAAATAGTCCTTCCACCATTGCTTGGCGGAACCAGTCATATGAAAAGCCGCGAAATCGACCCCATTTGTCTCCAAAATACCCATATTACGTAACTCCTCATGACAACTATCCAGATATTCCTAAGGGTCCTCTGAAGTAGCACCACCGAAATGGATAGGGAATAACTTAATGAACCTGTCAAGTCTCCACAGAGCACGGTAGTCATAGCTGCCCCAGTAACGGGCGGCACTGCTGCAACTGGCTGAATTACCCCAACTGGATTGGCTATTAGGGTCTGAACCTGAGGAGTAGTCTGAACTAGAGTGTGGGTATTAGGATTCGTAACCCCTCCTCCAGCCTGAGATATGGCTGCAGCAACAGCGAATGTGCCCGTCTGGGCCACACTCTCCATAAGGCCCTCTAAAAGGACAAAAGCATCCTGAAGAACCGGGGTAGCAATAAACCCTTCGGGAACTTGAGCTGGTTCTGCTGGAACAGTCTGAGCCGAAACCCCCTCATCAATCTCAATCTGGGGTTCCACGGTTGGGGTTGCTGCCTGAGCAACTGGCTGAGTAGGAATTGCTGCTGCTGGAGGACCGGAATTCTGATAAGCGGAAGATGAAGCACGTGTCTTCGCCATTTGCGAGAAAGTAGAAGAATCTAGTCTACATTTAGGGATACAAGAATCGCACGACAGAATAGAAATAAAAATGGAGTTGTTTCCTAACCCAATAGCCTCCGAGAGATAAGTACATACATCTCCGTACCGATCCTTCGGACTTTACTAAGCTTGTTCGTGAATTGTGAGTCTGGTGTCACAATTCACGAACTACTAAAGAATAATACAAATACTGGGCAGAAAGAAATAGTATAACTGTTCTGAATACAATAAAAAAACGTATGTAAAATAAGAGAAGACTCTCGGAATCTGCGAACGCCGGCAAATATACCTTGTGTCTACAATCGAATAGGAAAAGCTGCTCGAACTAGCTCTACTGATGTCCAGTACCTGGATCTGTCCAAAAGAGCACAAAGTGTAGTATCAGCACAACCGACCCCATGTACTGAGTAAGTGCCGAGCCTAACCTCGACGATGTAGTGACGAGGATACGGGCTTTAACAATATAAACTGTAACAATATTATATAAAGCAAGAAATAAATATAAACAAATAAATAACAAGTACTGTAATAACATTAAAAATAACTCAACCGCCTTTTCCAGGCCTCAGCTATAACCAACTCTCAATTAAATTTCTAATTTTTCCAAACCTTTCTTTGAAATAATCACATGAACTAAACATAAGAAAAACTGTAGAGTAACTCAAGAGTTTCCAAATCATTCAAAGTTTAAAAATCAGTAAAAACATCATTTTTTCCCCATTTTCACAGTCATGTTGCGGCGTGCAACCCGATCTCACCTATTCACAATATCACAATCAATTATCCACCTTTATCACACCAATTTATTCACCCTTATCACATCAATTTATTTACCCTTATCACACCAATTTATTCACCCTTATCACACCAATTTATTCACCCTTATCACACCAATTTATTCAAAAGTTTCAAACAGAAAACAATATAACCCGTAAACTTTGAATAACAACAATGTAAATAGTCAAGAAACCGACATGAATATATATATATATTTATAATCCCAACATAGTACCAAACTGCTCAACATTTCTGTTCCCAAAGAGAACCAAATACACAACCAATATCCTTTCAGAATAACCAAATAATATTTAACAGCAAGTAGTGAGGTCTATTAGTCATGGAAACAATAACTAACAATTAACAATTAAGACCGGGATCAATTAAATTAAGAACGGGAAGAGATCATGTTTAACAGGCCATTTGGGTGGTGCATAGATACTCGTCTCCTCACTATACACCACACCCATGCATTTCATATAGAAAATAAGTGGGGAGTCCTATTCCCTCAAGTCAAAGTTAGACCAAACACTTACCTCAATTTCGCTGGCCACTCACTGCTCAATTACTGCTTTTCCTTTTGAATTCACCTCTAAATTGATCGAATCTAATCATAATAAATTCAATATCATCAATCTATGCTAAAGGAACTAACTTTACTGGAAAATATAATCTTTCCTAAGTTTCCATGAAAAAAAAGTGAAAACCCGACCCTGGGTCCGCTTGATCTAAACTCGGGGTTCGAACCAAATTACGTTTACCCATTCACCCACGAACCCAAATATGCTAGTAGTTTTGAAATCCGACCTTAATTCGATGTAAAAATTTGATTTTTACAAAATTCCCTAATTCTACCCAACCCTCAATTTTTACCATAAAAATTCTTAGTTTTTGCTTTAAAAGTGATGAAAAACAGTAACGAATTGAAAGAACAAAATTTATAATTGATTACCTATGACTTGGGGATGAACCTTGGTGAAGAAAATCGTCTCTAGAGCTTTGGTTGTTCGAAAAATGGTTGAAAAATAGGTTACGTCCGTGTTTAACAGTGTATTTATATGACTGGACAAGCCTTCTATGCGACCGCGGAAGAAGGGATGTGATCGCATAGAATAAAAAACTATCCCCTGAAATTTTCACTATGCGATCGCATAGAAAAAAGTTGACCCCCCAGCAAATTAACATTATGCGATCGCGGATATAGCTATGTGATCACATAGAACAAAAAGGGACCTCAAACTTTACACTATGAGATCGCGGACATTCCTATGCGATCGCATAGAACAAAAGATCTGGATACCGGAAAATGAAAAACCAGCAATTTTTCTTAAGTTCAAAACATCCCGTGGCCTATCCGAAACTCACCCGAGCCCTCGAGGCTCTAAACAAAATATGCACACAAGTCGAGAAATATCATACGGACTTGCTCGTGCGATCCAACCGTGAAAGTAACGCGTAAAACTATGAATTAAACCTCAAAAATCATCATTTTCAACAAGAACTCTTAAAGTTCATAATTTCTCAACCGGATGTTCGAATCACGTCAAACGAACTTCTTTTTCACCAAATTTCACAGTTACCCTTTTAATATCATAACAAATTTGTACCGGGATCCGGAACCAAAATATGGGCCCAAGACTAATGATTTCAAACCTTATTTCTTTCCTTTAATTCATAAACATTTCAGCAAAATAATTTCTTTCAAAAATTGATTTCTAAGGCTTGGGACCTCGAAATTCATTTTCGGGCATACGCCGAGTCCCATATTTTATTGCGGACCTCCAGGGATTTTCGGAACACGGATTCGGGTCTGTTTACTAAATTTTTTGACCAAAGTCAACTTTTATCAAATTTAAATTCCAAAAATCACCATTTCTCATACTTTCACATAAAAGCTTTCCGATTTCACGCCCGGACTGCGCACGCAAATCGAGATATTTAATTTTAGTATTTTTATGGCCATTAAGCATGGAACATATTCTAATTTTATAAAACGAACCCTTGGGTCATCACACCTGCGTGGTATCGATCTAGCTCAATGGTATCCTTTTCCACAATAATCTTCAAATTCCACATGTGTTGGGCCTCACATTTGTACGGAATGGCATCATCTTGAAAATATGCTTTGTAATGACTCATTTTGGAGACTCGCGGTATGACTTATTTTCTCCTATATTGTCTCATGACCCTGATAGGAACATAGCGATATATGCCCCTTAACCCAATCAGCACCAAATGCGGAACATCCCTGGATCTGATGATGAACTCGCTAGTGGGGAACCACTCAAACATCCAATGGACCTTGTCCTCGGTCAGATTACTGAAAAAGTGTACCCAATCTATAGCATTCTCCGGTTGTGCAAACCTATTTGGGATGAAGGTCATTCTTTTCGGATGATGGGAAGTTATGTGGTCATTCCATGGTCTTCGTGGAAACTCCTGACGGTACTGGCCTCTTTGAAGATGCTCCAACTACCAAATCTGCAGTAACAAATTGCAAGCCTCAAAATGTCTGAACCCCTTCTTGCAACGGTCCAGAGCTCGGTACATTTCTACTACGATCATTGGGACAATAATGTATGTTTGTCCCTCAATTCCTTCCATTAAATCTTTGGTTACCATAGCCAACCTAGTGTGAATCCTGTCTCCTTGGATTGGAAACACTATCATACCCAAAATACAGACGATGAACACGAAAACCCGACTATGAGTCCAACTCAGGGAAGTGATGGAGAATTCATCATGAAAAATACGATAGGATTACTTGTGTCCATATCGTTCGTAGAGG
This sequence comes from Nicotiana undulata, assembly GCA_005239495.1. NCBI lineage: Eukaryota > Viridiplantae > Streptophyta > Magnoliopsida > Solanales > Solanaceae > Nicotiana > Nicotiana undulata. Next base: position 1,710 of record ML279936.1, on the reverse strand, counting down.
AATTCGAAAGGTATGTAGGACTTCTTTAGGCAGACTAAATCATCATTCTTTCTCAGACCATCATTTTCAGAAACCCCCTAGGAGTGTAATTTTCTGGCACCAACAAACCAGGACTATCCCAGGGTAACCCAGCAAATCCTCCTATTTCTTCCAGGAAAGGGAGTGATTTCTACATTGCCAAAACGGAATATGGACCTTTCTCCATCCCAGAACATGGTAGTAGCCTCGATCAACATGTTATTTGGCTAGATGTCTAACAAGGAGGGTAAAATTCCGAGAACCCTCTTCACATGATTTTTATCGCTTGGCAAAAGGTTTTCCCGCCAATCTAGCAATAAAGGTGGTATGTTTCGGATCATGCCGAACCTAGGGACTTCGTGCCCCATTTTATGCAAAATAAACAAAGTTAGACCCTTTCCCCCTCCGGGTTCGACTACTTACACATTAACGATTAGCATATCGACATATTTTCTCCAAATAATGCACAAATCGTGTTTGTGCCCGTTGGGATTATGGAAATCCTGGTGGGCTTTGGACAAGGCTTTTTCTTAGAGGGTTATTATAAGGACAAGATATTAACCCCTGCTATGTTTGAGCATGATGCATGTACAATTATTATCAAAGTAAGGTTTTCTATAGAAGTCTAGACTGGTACCCTCAAGCGGACAACTTGAGAGGGAAAGGCACGGAACCGTCGATTGCACCGTTGATCGACTAGTTTACCGCAAATAAGCTTTTACAAATTCAAAAAGGGTAATATAGAAAGAGCGCGAGCACTCATCAAGTGCCACTATGGTATTGATTACGCTCAAGTGGAATATGATGTCGAGCATGTATTTATGTAAAAGGAAAATAACATGATGTCAAATTACCCCTCGAGATCCAAAACGGTAGGTCCCATCCGAACTTAACTTATGTGAATTAGTCTAATAGATAAAGCGAAGGAATTGTTTAATAGGGATGGGGGGTCCTAAGTTTTTTAGCCTATAGGATCACCCCGTGCAACATAAATAATACTTTGTAACTCCCCCAAGACAGGGGTGTTACTAATATTATTCAGCGGGCACATACTATCCTGCTACCTGATTACTATCTTTAAGTTTTTACTTGAAGCGCTCTAATCAATTCTAACTCGTGTCCTATGGACACTACCCGTCCCTTACCCGTTTTATTGAAGGCATTGGGACCTCTATTTTTGGATGGTTCTTGTCACGACCCAAAACCGGTCAAGGTTGTGATGGCGCCTAACGGCGAGGTTAGGCAAGCCAACGAACAACAATCACAATAAAAATGCGGAATACAATAACAATATGGGGTAAGGCCGTAGAAACAAGCTGAACCACAACTAGGCCCAATATGTGTACAACCCCGATAACTACAACAAGTGTGTGCCAGGACTAGTGCCATAGTGTCAACGGGTGGCTACATAGATACAACAGTAGAAATACATATACAAAATATACAAGCCGCAGTCTGGAACAAAAGACTGAACAAAATGAAACTAGAAGGCTCCAAAGGTGCTGTCAGGAGAACGCCAAGAAGACAGCTCACCGTGTGGAGCGACGCCGTGATCAGTATCTATCAACAAGCGGACGACCAGACGGACCAGTCTCAGTACCTGCACAGTCAAGTGCAGGAAAAAAAAATAGAAAGTGCAGCATGAGTACATATAAACAAATATGTACCCAGTGAGTATCTCGTCTAAACTCG
>ML279934.1:33095-52294 GCA_005239495.1 Nicotiana undulata | reverse complement strand
ACTGCACTCGAAAATTGGACACCACACAAATCACCCCCCTCTTGTGTGGTATTGACGTATAAATTGGAATCAGAGCAAGTTATCCTTGAAGAGGCTAACAACTTGGGAAAAGATCAAAATGAGTGCACCACCTGGGAACTGGGAAGGACAATCAACTGCCCGACCACCACTCTTCAATGGCCAGTATTACTCCTGGTGGAAGAACAGAATGAAGGATCATTTAATTGGAGAATACTATGAACTGTGGGACATAGTCACTGATGGTCCTTTAGCCACCATGAAGAAGACTGTTGAAGGAGTAGATGTGCCAAAGACTAGAGTTGACTGCACTACCGAGGATTTGAAGAAGTGGGAGAAAAATGCCAAGGCCAAAAAGTAGCTTGTGTGTGGACTTGGTCCAGACGAGTATAGTAGAATTCAAAGATGCACCACTGCCAAAGAAATTTGGGATACCTTGCAAGTAGCTCACGAAGGAACACCTCAAGTGAAAAGATCAAGAGGTACTCTACTATACTCCCAATATGAAAACTTCACTATGAAAGAAGGAGAGACAATCCAAGAGATGAATACAAGGTTCACAACACTGACCAATGAACTCAAGTCTCTTGGAAGGGTCATTCTTAAAGAGGACAGGGTGGAAAAGAACATGACTAGGGTATTTCCAATCTCTTGTGAAAGCAAGATCACTGCTATCCAGGAATCCAAAAACATGGCAACTCTCAGGTTGGACGAGCTAATTGGAAATCTCACTGCCTACGAACTTAGAAGGCAGACAATGAAAATGGATGCTCCTAAGAAGGAAAGAAGTCTAGCATTGAGAATCACTAAGGGAGCAGATCTGGAGGAAGATGAGATGGCCATGATCACCAAGGAATTCAGAAACTACCTCATAAGGAAAAAGGGCATCTCAAGAGGTGGAAACTACAACAAAGCAAAAGCCCCAGAAAGGCCAACCAATGAGGGATGCTACAAATGTGCAAAGACTGACCACCATATCAAGAACTGTCCTCAGTGGGAAGTAGAATGAAAAAGGGAGAGATCTGAACGAAGGAACAGGAAGAAGGAACTGGTCCAACCCAAGAAAACCACAACAAAAGCTATGGTTATTGCTTGGGGGGAAAGCTCAGATGAAGAATCAGAAGATGGTGAAAATGAAGAACAGGCACTCATGGCAATTGGTAAATCAGATGAGGAATCATATGAATAACTAGAGGTAAGTATATCCCATCTTAAAAACAAGATAAAGTTCCTATCTAAAGAAAAACTCTCTAAGTCGCTACTTGATTTCATGGATGATTCCGAAGAAATAAACAAAGAGAAAGAACAATTGTCTAAAGAGTGTGTGATGTTAAAAGCAAAGTGCAAGAACTTGTAAATCAGAGTAAGTGAATCTGAAAAAGAAAACATTGCCTTGAAGAACCAGGTTCATCCACTTGAAACCAAGATCATAAAGCTAAAATTTAAAATTTTAAAACTGAAACTAGGAACTAGCAAGAAGACTGTTGATCATTCTCAAATCATGTTAGAAGAGAATGTGGGAAAGCTAAAAGATAAAATGTACATTAAAGATGAACAGATAAGGGTACTAAAAGAAGAACTTGGTAAAGTCAAACATGAATTAGATCGAACTTGCAAATGGAATAAATCCTCTAATGCCTTGACATGGCTTCAAGAAAATCATAGTAGCAACAGAAGAGGACTTGGGTTTGGGAGTCAAATGCCCAAATGGGATCCCAAAAGTAAGTATCTCACTCTTCCTGAGAATAAAATCTACACCCCCTGTGGTAAGACTGACCACTACAAAATCGAATGTACTGCAAAAGAGCAGGCCAGTCAAAGAAATTAAAGTTCTGTTCGAAAGAAAAACTGGTTACCAAATTGGGCCAGAAAAAGCTTGATTCATCCTTTCTCTCATAGAAAAGGACCCAAACTAGTTTGGGTCCCTGATACTAACCCTTGATTTCCTTTTGTAGGTTCAAGTGAGAGGAAGCAACCAAATTTGGTACTTGGACAGCGACTGCTCAAAACATATGACAGGGAACAAGGAACAGTTCCTTTCACTTGAAAACCTCAAAGGAGGAAATGTCTCCTTTGGAAATGGAAAGAAAGGTGAAATTATTGGGGTTGGAAAGGTAGGTAAGGATGATACACGTTCCATTGAGAATGTGTGCTTGATATATGGCTTGAAATATAGTCTGATCAGTTTTTCACAACTGTGTGACAAAGGTAACCTGGTTGCGTTCACTTCCACAAAATGTTTTGTGATTAATCTTCTTACTGACAATATTGTCTTGCAGGGAAAGAGAATGAATAACATCTATGTCATAGACCTGTCCACACTGTCAGAAAATGAACTCACCTGTTTAAGTGTGTTGGACAGTGATCCCCTCCTTTGGCACAAAAGACTTGGTCATGCAAGTCTAAATCAGCTTAACAAATTAGTCTCCAAGGACTTAGTGGTAGGGCTTCCTAACATTAAGTTCAAGGAAGACAAAGTTTGTGAAGCATGTGCAAGGGGGAATCAGGTAAGATCCTCATTCAAAAGCAATAAAATGGTCAGTACCACTAGGACATTGGAACTGGTTCATATGGATCTATGTGGTCCTATGAGAAATCTGAGCAGAGGTGGTAAAAAGTATGTAATGGTGCTAGTTGATGACTACTCCAGGTTCACTTGGACCTTGTTTCTGACATCTAAAGATGAAGCATTTGATATGTTTACTTCATTCATTAGAAAAACTCAAAAACAGTTAGGAAATCAACTAACATCAATAAGATCTGATCATGGTACTGAATTTGAAAATGCAAAGTTTGCTGAATTCTGTGATGAACATGGCATAAATCACAATTTCTCTGCCCCTAGAACGCCATAGCAAAATGGGGTTGTTGAAAGAAAGAACAGAACCCTTGAAGATATGGCTAGAACCATGCTTCTTTCTAGCAAACTACCCCATAGCTTCTGGGCAGAAGCAATCAACACTGCATGTTATATAATAAATAGATGCATGACCAGACCACTGGTAGAGAAAACTCCTTATGAATTACTTAAAGAGAGAAAGCCCAACATATCCCACCTTAGGGCTTTTAGATGCAAGTGCTTTGTGCATAACAACGACAAAAATTCCCTAGGTAAATTTGATCCTAGAAGTGATGAGGGAGTATTCTTGGGATATTCATCACATAGCAAAGCTTATAAAGTATATAATAAAAGAACTATGTGTGTAGAAGAGAGTGTGCATGTTGTGTTTGATGAAACTAACATTCTTTCTGAGAGACAAGAACCAGAAGATGAGGAGCTTAGACTGGTTAGAGGCAGTGATCAAACTGGAGCAAATATGGAAGATGGAACAGGTTATGGACCAGGTCCAACAACCCCAAGCAACATGACAGGGGGAACTCAACAACAAACTTCATTGGAACTTGGACCTGATCATGTTCCACAACAACAAGACATCATGGGATCATCAAGTCATGAACAATTGATACTCAAACCACACAGATATCAGAGTTATCACCCCCTTGAGAACATCATAACAGACTTGACATCTGGAATCAAAACCAGATCCTCCTTGAAAAATTTGTGTGCGTTTGATGCCTTTCTATCCTTGATCGAACCAAAGAACGTTGTTGAAGCCCTACAGGATGCTGACTGGATAAATGCCATGCAAGAAGAACTAAACCAATTTGAAAGAAGTCAAGTTTGGCATCTGGTACCTAGACCACTAGATAGATCAGTCATTGGCACAAAGTGGGTCTTCAGGAACAAACTCGATGAAGATGGAACAGTCACAAGAAACAAGGCTAGACTGGTTGTCCAAGGATATAGCCAAGAAGAGGGAATTGACTATGATGAGACCTTTGCTCCTGTGGCAAGACTGGAGGCTATCAGGCTTCTTATAGCATTTGCTGCCCACATGGAATTCACTCTCCACCAAATGGATGTAAAGAGTGCCTTCCTCAATGGCTACTTAAAGGAAGAAGTATTTTTCAAGCAGCCTCCAGGATTTGAAAGCAAGGAGACACCTTACCATGTGTATAAACTTGACAAGGCCTTGTATGGACTCAAGCAAACACCAAGAGCATGGTATGAGCGGCTATCTAAATTCCTGCTAGAACATGACTACAAACGAGGTTAAATTGATAGCACCTTGTTCTTAAAGGGAAAAGGTAAGGATCTCCTGGTAGTACAAATATATGTAGATGGCATAATATTTGGGGCAACTTCTGAAAAATTGAGTAAGGAATTTGCTAAACTTATGGGGAGTGAGTTTGAGATGAGTATGATGGGTGAGCTAAATTTCTTTCTAGGCTTGAAAATTAAGAAAAAATCAAATGGAACAATGATCCACCATCAAAAATATGTGAAAGAACTGCTCAAAAGATTTAAAATGGAAGACTCAAAAGAAATAGACACCCCCATTGCAACAACCACAAAGTTAGATGTGGATGAACCTGGTTCATCCGTTGATCAAAAGTTGTATAGAGGGATGATTGGGTCTTTATTGTATCTCACTGCCAGCAGACCTGACATCGTGTTCAGTGTAGGGCTTTGTGCTAGATTTCAGGCAAATCCAAAGGAGTCCCATCTAACTGCAGTGAAGAGAATTCTGAGATATTTGAAAGGCACCACTGATCTGTGCCTTTGGTATCCTAAAGGTAGTAATTTGGACCTTGTAGGATATGCTGATGCAGATTATGCAGGTTTCCTGGTTGACAGGAAAAGTACTTCATGCATGGATCACTTTTTGGGCTCTTGCCTTGTGTCTTGGGCCACCAAGAAACAAAATTCAGTAGCCCTGTCTACTGATGAGACTGAATACGTGGCTACAGCTTCATGTTGTGCTCAGTTGCTGTGGATTAAGCAACAACTCATGGATTTTGGTATAGAGGTTGGGTGCATTCCTATTTTCTGTGACAACACTAGTTCTACCCGGTTCATCATAAGAGAACCAAGCACATAGATGTCAGACACCATTTCCTAAGGGATAACTATGAGAAGGGAATGATCTCAATCGAATTTTGTGCTACTGACAAACAAATTGCTGATATCTTTACTAAAGCACTAAGTAGGGTGCATTTTGAGAGAAACATGCTAGAATTAGGGATGATTAAGATCACCTAATTGAACTAGTTCAAAAAAAATGAAAACAAAAACAATTGGCTAGAATCACTGAAATATGTAACTAACCAGATTAATCATTGCTCAGTTTTATGTATTCAATTTCATACGCATTCTCCATGTGTTAATATGATTCTTTGGTTGCTAATGATGTTTTTGTTTTTGTTAATTGAGGCCAAAACAAGAGACTTTAACACGGTGAACCTGGTTCACCGTGGCTGATTCATCTGACTGACAAGGTACGTGCTCATCACTAAACACTTATTGAAATAACTATAGTCACACATTAGCAGGACTCTATATATATTTGGCCTATTTTAAATTATCAGTCATTATCTCGAAATGAACTTGTTCCAAAGAGTCCCATCGAAGCTTAATTAGCCTAGATTGTATGGAGTCATAATTGTCAAATCCACTGACACTCCTGCACCGATTAGACTCCCACTTGACCAAGAATTAAGCCCGTTGCACATTTATTAACCACATCTTTTAAAATCCATAATTACCTCTCAAATCTCTCATTCTCTCTTATTCAAAAAGCATAACCGTCGAACCAAGTTCATCATTCTCTACAACTAAAAGTGTCCAAAGCCCTTTTACTTTCCAAAGCTTTATAAACATGTCTTCCACACCTCCCCCTGCTACATCTTCATCCACCACTCTTGAATACAGTATCGCTCTTGACGATACTAGTTCTAATTCCCCATCACAACACAATTCTTCCACACAATCTCCATCAAGCTCTTCCACCCCTCAAAACTCTCAAGTTCCTGAACCCACTCCTTCACCCCAAACAGCCCCAACCATTACACCAAGCCCTACTCCAGCACTCAGAAAACGTCGAGTAAAAATGCTAGCCACGAAAACAGTTGCCTCTGGCTCTCTTGATAAGAAATTAAACAAAAAACGTCAGGTAATTCAGGACCAAGACTCTGAGAATTCAAGCAAGTCTTTCAAATCTGCAAATGAGGAAGAAGCCACTGGTTCATCCGACACTGAAAAGGTAACCTATGAAATTAGGGTTGATCCTGAAATAGTTGAAAACATGTTTATCTTAATTGGGTCTGTCGTAGATGTAGAAGTACCGGACAAGAGAAGGAAAGTTGGTAAAAATAAAGATATTAAGAGAGAGGGAGAAGGGGTTTCTGAAAGGGGAATTAGGAAGTAAGGTGTCACATTGGCGATATGTGGCCCCTTTCCTGTGATTTCTGAAGAGGGTGTCAAGAAATTAGGGGGAAGAAACTTTGGAGAAGCAACATCAGGATTGGAAAGTCTACAACATGCAGTTGATGAACCTGGTTCATCTATTGAAGAAACCTTGGCTGACTTGATGAGAAAATTGGGGGAAATCTACAAACCCAAGAAAAGGAGAACCCCCAAAGCCAAGAAAGTTTATACTCCAGTACAAACCAAGAAGAGAAAGGCCTCTTCAACTGCTGATGCTCCTACCCCTAAGATTCGTGCTACTAGAAGTACTGTCAGGCAAAGTGAAGAAGAGATGGAAAAAGCTCTGAGTTAGAGCAAAAAGAAGAAAGATGGCAAAGGTTGGCGAGCCTGTTAAGGCAGTTCAGATTGATGATGATGAGATGGAACTGGTCCATCAAGAGGAACAACCGGCTCAGTTTGAGGTTGAGACACCCAAGCCCAAGAAGGCCAAGACTTCTTCAAAGAAGTCAGCTTCTGTGTCTGCCAAACCTTCCACTATTGCCAAGTGAACCAGGTCTAAACTAAAGAAGGTTAAAATCAATGATGATGCTGAGTGGAGTGGAGAAGAAGCAGATGAATCTGGTGGGGAAACTGATAAGCTAACAAACTTTGGAAAACGTACTATTCTGAAAGAAATGTAGTTCAGGGATCTTGAAGAATCTGGGATGATCTTTCTTGTGGACACCTTGGATGTGCAGGGTTGGAAGGACCTGGTACTTCATCATGACGGCAGACTGGAAAGAAATGAGCTTGTGGAATTCATGGCAAATGCAGAAGTCAGGGATGGAAGGGTTTCCACTAGGGTACAAGGGGTTGAGATCTCTTTTGATGCCAAAGAACTGGGTGAGATACTTGGTATTCCCTCTGAGGGATATGATGACTACACCAGACAGAGGTAGCCAAGCTTGGATGGACTCCCTTCAGCCCTTCAAATCACAAGGTTCTTTAGTGAGAATGAGAAGGAGATGGAGCCTAGGGCGGTGTTCAAAAGTGAGATGAGGCCACAACACAAACTATTCTTTGAGTTTGTCATCAAGTGCTTACTGCCCAGGCAAGAACGAAGGCATATTGTAAGTTACATGGATCTTACTCTCATAGAGTGCATGTACCGTGGTCGGCGGATTAATTGGCCATCCTTCATCATTCAACTACGAGACAGGGTTATAAATAGCTCCAAGTCACACGCTATATCGTATGGGTTCATCCTAACTGTTGTGCTTGCTCACTTCAAGGTACATGTGAAGAAGGCTGAAATGGCGACTATTAAGGACCACTTTGGAAAGAACACGTTACTTCCCTGTGACTACATTGTGAATATCCCTGAGGATGAACCTGGTTCATCTAGGAAAATGCTTGTGAATAGCAAGGTCAGGACGCTTGTGCATGAAGGTGAGGTCAAGGATGTTGAGATCCTTCGTTTAAAGACTCGCCTTACAGGGGTTGAAGCTGAGCGGGATGCTCTCAAAGATGAATTAGCTAAGGAAAAGGAGAAGAATGAGGGTGTACTGCAACAGATGCTCTCCCTTCTTCAAGCAAAGAACCCAACCTCTACCCCTTCCCAGCCTTAGGTGTTCAGTGCCTCCTAAAACCCCTCTATGACCCAGTTTGGGATTGTTTTGTCTAAGTCTGCTCTGTTTGTTTTTTTTTTTTTTGCTCATGGTTGTGACTGTTTTATTTCTTTTTGTGTTTGGTGCCTGATCAATTATCCAATCAATGAATTTTGTTATTCTATTCTTGATTTTATCTCAGTTTCTTAAATAGCTTACATTTTTTGGTTTCTTTTTATGATTAATTCGTGCTTTGCACCTGCAGTTGCCTCAATGACCATGAGTAATTATTAAAATTCTGGTAAGTTTATCATTTTGCAACTTTTCGATGATGTCAAAAGGGGAAAGATGTGCTTTACAAAACTGTGATGTGTATAACCTAACGAACCTGGTTCTCCATGATAAACGCTTAATGCTATAACAAGTGTCTATAACAGTTTTAAGCACAGGGTTTGTCATCATCAAAAAGGGGAAATTTGTTAAATCAAGTCATTGCATGGTTTTGAATGGTTTTGAAGTTTGACAAATGTCCACACAGTTGAACCAGGTCCATAAGGGCAAACATAGATAAGCAGACTAGATGGAACGAGGGGAGTCCATATGCAGGAGATAAACATCATCTCTGAATTAAAGGGTTATCTCCTAAGCGAAAAGATTGCAAATTGATAAGGAGATGGACTTCGTATTCAGGTAGGACAGAATAAAGATAAAGGAAGATCAAGGAAGTTGAGATGAACTCTAACTCTTCCACCAAGGAAGAGTTGCATCAGAATTCTAACTTCAACATCTCAACTACTGATTCTATAAATTGTCGAAGTGTTCCTAAAGAAGAGTTGCGCACATACACAGAAGTGAAACAAGAATTGAAAGCAAAATTACCAAAGAAATTTTGCAAGCAGTTCATGTGAAGAATCCCAGTGTGACTCAAAAGCTACTTGAACCAGTTCCATCTGTTATCTTTTGAGTCTAGTTGTTTGTAGTAGGTGATTACAAATTGTATCTTTTAGCTTTATCTAGAAGCAATTGTAATAGGTACACAGTGTTCAAGTTAGAGTTAACTTGAAGTTTGTTGTAATTAGCTAGAGGCTAGTTTGCCACAAGGGGATTAGAGTTAGTCCTTAGGTTTACAAAAGAGTTTATTTTGTAAATGTTGTTTGGCTCATTGACATAGTGAAGAGTTTGGGAAAATGCTACTGGGAAGTAGGTCGTTGTTTTTTCACCTTTTGAGCCAGGTGTTTTCCACGTAAAATTGTTGTGTTCTTTATTTTTGGAATTATTTTTCCGCAAACTGTATAAGTTGGAACACCTAGAAGAACCTGGTTCTTCTATAGAGACTGCACTCGAAAATTGGACACCACACAAATCACCCCCTTCTTGTGTGGTATTTACGTATAAAACAACATTAGTAATATAGTGATTTAAAATAAAAGAGTTAATATCATGCTACCTTGTGTGACTTCTGAGTTAGACTCGCCGTATATTTCGGTATTTACTATTTCTAATAGTTATATTTTATTTCAATTGATTTCTCAATTTGATATCCTTAACATGTCTGAGGTTTTTATTTCACTTAAAAAGGAATCCTTATTACGTTTAAATTTAATAATTCTATATTAGATTCAATAGCTTATTCAAAGTTGTATTTTAGTTGAAAACATTATTTTCTTCACTCAAATGGTTTCTAAAATAAACTTATCTTTCTCACTGATTTCCTTACTTGGTCTAGAAACTGTATTATTACTTTATGATATATGAATGGAATCTCTTGAACACCTTAATTAGCATGTGACACGGATATGATTTACTGGGTAGCACGTGAAATTTGCCGTGCAATGTGAGATGGAAATGTGTGGGCATAAGGTGCCATGTGTGTTAAAGGTTTGGAAGTCATGATTATGATATGAGATTACGATGATTGGGATTGTTGAAATGGTGTATTAGAAATGATTCGATTGGTTGAGTTAACATCGTTTTATCTACTTGAACTTATTTATGCTTCATCCGGACCCTAATTGTGTTGTTGTTTAATTACTTGGTTAATTCTCGTTGCCATTCGTATTTTCCTCTTATTGTTACTACTGTTTACAATTTGATATACTTCTACTATTGGTACTACTTTGTTAGTCCTTTCTTGTTAGATTTAGGTTAATTCCTGCAGGTTATATACATTCGGTAGTGTCTTGACCTGGTCTCGTCACTACTCTACCGAGGTTAGGCTTGATACTTACTGGGTACTACCGTGGTGTACTCATGTTATGCTTCTACATATATTTTTTGTGCAGAGCCAGGTACTTCGGATCAAGTTGGTTTAAGACGTATGCTTGGTGAGGCTAGAGACTTCAAGGTACACCTGTTGGGCGTTCGCAGACTCCAAAGTCACCTTCTTTTGTATTTATATCTATTGTTTCCTTCTATTCCGGAACAATGATGTATTCATTATGTATAATTACTCCTAGAAATGCTTATGACTTGTACTATCGATTTTGGGAACTATAAAGTTTATAGAGAAGTCCATTTCTAAGGTTGTAAGATGTTATCTATTATTGTTATTCAGTAAATGTTAGACTTACCTAGTCCCTAAGACTAGGTGTCGTCACGAAAACGGAGGGGAAATTGGGTCGTGACACTTGATGATGTTACGTATGCATATATCTATGCATGGTATGACATTTATACGCATATGCATTACACTATTAATATGAAATGATTCACAGAGCTATTCAGACTTACATATTGAGTCTTTTACTCCATGTTTCTCTTATGACTATTATTTACTGATTTCCATTCGTTACACACTCGGTACATTATTTGTACTGACGTCCCTTTTGCCTAGGGGCGTTGTGTTTCATGCCCGCAAGTCCCGATAGACAGGTTGAGAGTCCTCCAAGTAGGCTACCAGCTTAGCGGAAGGTGTTGGTGCGCTCCATTTGCTCTGGAGTTGCTTATTTGGTCAGTATGATTTGGACATGTAATGATTGGCATGGCGGGGCATGTCCCAACCTTTATGGTATTCATCTACTCTTAGAGGCTTGTAGATAGATGTCATGTATAGGAAAGATTGTATGGACTTGTCGGCTTATGTTCAGTGTATGAGTAATCGTTTTAGCCTTATAGGGTCGTACATCATGTGTATAAGTCAGTATATCATATTGGGTCATCCTATGTCGAGAATTCCCTCATGCTTTATTTTAGTTATCTCATGACAACCTTTCTGGTTTATTTACCTATGATAGTATGATACAAAAAGATACGTTAAGTTGGTACTCGGTTGAGTAAGGTACGGGGTGCCCGTCGCGGCCCATCGTTTGGGTCGTGACAGAAATGTTACATGCTCTTTCCTCCAGCTTATACTACACAAGTATAAGCAGGATTGAAACACATGTCGTAGTAAACGAAAAGTTTACTAATCAAGATGTTTTATTATTTGGCATGATCGGCTGGGCCATCCTGGTTCTAATATGATGCGTAAAATAATTGAGAATTCACATGGACATTCAATAAATAAATAAAAAAGATTCTTCAATTTAAGGAATTCTCTTGTGCTGCATGTTCTCAAGGCAAATTAGTTATTAGACCATCAACTATTTAAAGTTCGGATAGAATCCCTTGCATTTCTGAAACGTATACAGGGTGATATGTGTGGGCGCATTCACCCTCCATGTGGACCATTAAGATATTATATGGTTTTGGTAGATGCATCTACAAGATGGTCACATGTGTGCTTACTATCAACTCGCAATATGGCATTTGCGGGATTGTTGGATTAAATAATAAAGCTAACACCACAATTTTAGATTATGCAATTAAGACAACTCGTCTTGATAATGCTTGTGAGTTTACAGCCCAAGCCTTTAATGATTATTGTATATCAACTGGGATAACAATTGAGTATCCGGTTGCTCATGTTCATACACAAAATGGTCTAGCGAAATCATTGATCAAACTCCTCCAATTAATTGCTATACCAATGCTTATGAGAACAAAACTTCCTATTTCAGTATGTGGTCATGCTATTTTACATGCAGCAGAACTTGTGCGGATAAGTCCCACACGTTATCATAAAGTCTCTCCATTGCAATTGGCTTTTGGTCAGGAGCCAAATATTTCCCATCTTAGAATCTTTGGTTGTGCGTATAAGTTCTATTGCTCCACCACAACACACAAAGATGGGTACTCAAAGAAGGCTGGGGATATATATTGGATATGAATCTCCTTCTATTATAAAATATCTAGAGCCGATGACTGGAGATTTATTTACGGCAAGATTTTCTGATTGCCATTTTGATGAAACGGTATACCCAACATTAGAGGGAGAAAATAAGCAACTGAAAAAGGAGATAGATTGGAATGCATTATCACAGTCTCATTTAGATCCTCGAACAAATCAATGTGAACAAGAGGTTCAAAAGATTATTCATTTGCAAAATATTGCAGATCAATTTTCAGATGCATTCACTAACCTATCAAGGGTGACTAAGTCACATATTCTAGCTGCTAATGCTCCAATTCGAGTTAATATCCCGGCAGGACAATCAATTAATGCAAATGGGTCTAAGCCACGCTTGAAACATGGTAGACCAATCAGTTCTAAAGATAAAAATCCTCGAAGAAGAAAAGGAGCAAATGATCAAAGTGATCATAACACGGAGGTAGTGGCTCAAGAAGAGCCACAAGGCGTAACAAATTATAAGACCTTAGGGGAGGTCCAGGTACCTGAAAATAATGAGAATGAAGAGATATCAATAAGTTACGTCTCAACGGGAAAAAGATGGAATCGAAATAATATTGTTATCGATAACATTTTTGCTTATAATGTTGTTGTTGAAATAATGCAACAAGATGAGGATCTTGAAACAAAATATGTCGATGAATGTAGACAGAGAAATAATTGGCCAAAATAGAAAGACCTATCCAGGCAGAATTAACTTCACTTGGAAAACATGAAGTCTTTGGACTCATAGTTCGAACACCTGAAGGTATAAAGCCATTAGGGTACAAATGGGTTTTTGTGCGAAATGAAATGATAAAAATGAAGTCGTTATATATAAATCACGACTTGTGGCACAAGGATTTTCTCAAAGACCTAACACTAATTATGTGGAGACATATTCTCTTGTGGTGGATGCTATCACATTCAGGTATCTTATAAATCTGGCAGTGCATGAAAAACATGAAGCGTCTAATGGATGTTTTCACAGCCTATTTGTATGGCTCATTAGATAATGAAATCCTTATGAAAACTCCTCAAGGATTTAAAGTTCCTGAAGCATATAAAAGTGTTCGATAAACTTGTTCAATAAAACTTCAGAAATTCTTATACAGATTGAAACAATCAGGGCGCATGTGGTATAATCGCCCGAGTGAGTACCTGTTGAAAGAAGGCTAAAAGAATGATCCAATTTGTCTGTGCGTCTTTACAAAAAGGCCTGGATCTGAATTTGTTATAATCGTTGTGTATGTTGATAATTTGAATATCACTGGAACTCCTAGGTAGCTTCCAAAGGTAGTAGACTGTTTGAAGAAATAATTTGTAATGAAAGATCTTAGAATGAAGAGATTTTGTCTTGGTCTACAAATTGAGTATATGAAAGATGAAATTTTTGTCCATCAATCAACATACACCGAAAAGATCGTAAAGCGATTCTATATGGATAAAGCACATCCATTGAGTAGCTCGATGGTTGTATCACCTGATATAAATAAAGATCCATTCCAACCTCATGAAAATAATGAAAAGCTTATTGGTGCCGAAATACCATATCTAGTGCAATTTGGGCGTTAATGTATCTTGCCAACAATTCTCGACCAGATATAGCTTTCTAAGTAAGCTTGTTAGTACGATTTAGTTCATACCAACACAAAGACACTGGAATGGTATTAAGCATATATTCATATACTTGCGAGGGACCATTGATATGGGTTTATTTTGTTCAAATGAATCCAAGTCATCATTGATTGGTTATGCAGATGCAGGATATTTATTTGATCCACACAAAGGTCGATCTCAAATAGGCTATTTATTTACAAGTGGAGGTACAACCATATCATGTGTTCGGCAAAACAAACTATGGTTTCTACTTCTTCAAATCATGCAGAGATAATATCCATTCACGAAGCAAGCCAAGAATGCATTTGGTTGAGATCGATAACGCAACACATTCAGGAAATATGTGGTCTTTCTTCGAAAGAGAATATTCCAACAATATTGTACAAAGACAATTATGCATGCATAGGTCAACTAAAAGGGGGATATATCAAAGGAGATAGAACAAAACACATTTCACCGATTTTTTTTTCCACTCATGATCTTCAAGAGAATGGTGAAATAGATGTTCAACAAATTCGTTCAAGTGATAATTTGGATGATCTATTCACTAAGGCATTACCAACCTCAACACTAGAAAATTGATATATAAGATTGGAATGCGTCGTCTTCGAGACATTAAGTGATGTTTTCATCAGGGGAGTAACTACGCGCTGCACTCTTTTTCCCTAAACCAAGATTTTGTCCCACTGAGTTTTCCTGGTAAGATTTTTAATGAGACAACAAGCAATGCATATTATAAATAACTATGTATGTCCCGATGTTTTTTTTAGTAAGTTCTTAATGAGGCACATTATCTTACATGAACATCCAAGGGGGAGAGTTATGAATAGTTCGTAGATATGGATGCCCATGTATGTGAATAGCTTACAGATGAAATCTCCTACTTTATGCCCATCCCATACACTATTTACAATAGTAAGTCTTCTCATTTTATGCTTATAAAAGGCTATGTAAATTGTAATGGAAAACACGCCAAAAGAAGAAAAAAGCTTCTTTCTATATCTTTTTCTTATTTCTATTTTACTAAATCGCTTTTATTTTATAACATGTTGCCCTTTTCCCCTCTGATTTCTTTTTCGTATTGGTTTGCTGGCCCTTTTAACTTAGCAGATGTGACGTAGAGACAATAAAGTTAACATTACAATCTCAAATTTTCATATATGTGATTAATTTCGAACAGGACCGTTTTTGCCTAAAAATAGAAAAAGAACTATGCTCTTCCATTTTATCGTTTCATTTGGTGAGGCCAAAATCCAATTTAAGATAGGACTAGGGATGACAATGCGGCGGTGCGGAATAGTGCGGGTATGAAATTATGTGGGGCAAGGCGGGTTATAGAGCTCACGGTTGCAGGGCAGGCAGAGCGCGAGTTAGAGATATTTTTTTTAACTAAAGCCTAAAGACCTAAACTGCCGTCTACTCTTTTCTTTCGCTTCTTTTCTGATTTACTCAAACACCATATTAGTTGAAATATTTCGAGTTAATCTTATCCATGGTCATTAAACTTTTGTGTTTTTACCCAAAAGTCACTTTTCTTTTTATTGTTACTTAAAAATTATTTAACTTTGTGTTTATTACTCAAAAGTCACTATTTTTTTTTTTTGTTACACAAAAATTATTTTACTTTGCTCTAGTTATCACAAAAGTAACATTTGCCAGATTTTATAATATCTTTACTTGAAAAGTCTATTATACCCTTGATATATAAATCTTCATATTTATGTAATTCCTTATATATTATATACTATATAATATTTTTTTACCTAGGTATTTTATTTATAACTAAAATAATTTAATATTATTTTATTTATTATTTTTATAATATATTTGTATATTTAATTTTTTCTTAACTGATTTTATTTTTATTTTTTACCAGACAGAACTATTCCGAGGCTCGAAATTCCAAACGGATCTCGATTACTCAAAAACATACTCCAAACCAAATTTAAATAACTTTAAAACCTTCAATTAGTCAACTTTCACTGTTAAGCGCAGAAACGCTCCCGGGTTGTCCAAAACCCGACTCGAGCATACGCTCAAGTCCAAAATCATCATACGAACTTATTGGAACCGTAAAATCCCGATTCCAAGGTCGTGTCCTAAAAATGTTGACTGAAGTCAAACTTGGTCTTTTAACGCCAAACTAAGGAACCAAGTGTTCCGATTTCAACCCGAACCCTTTCAAATCCCGAACTAACCATCCTCACAAGTCATAAAACAGTAAAAGCACATATGAGGAGTCTTATTTAGGGGAACATGGTTGTAGAAGGTAAAACGACCGGTTGAGTCGTTACAAGTGGTTAAGAACGTTGACGTGAGATTTGTTCATAGTAAACTTACTGACAAATTTAATAACGCTACCAATATATTTGAAAATTAACGTTAAGGAAAAATTAATATACGAATTTATTATAAAAATAATATTAAGTTATTTTAGTTATAAATAAAATACTTAGATAAAAATATATTATATATTATATAATATAGAAGGTATTATATAATAGGAAGATTTATATAATATCATGGGCATAATAAACTTTTCAAGTATAAATATTATAAAATCTAGCAAATGTGACTTTTGTGATAACTAGAGCAAAGTAAAACGATTTTTGCGTAACAAAAGAAAGAAAAGTGATTGTAACGACCCGGTCAGTCGTTCCGTAGAATTAACACTATTATTCCTATTTTGGCCTTGTCATGCATTGGTTATACTATTTTTGATGTGTCGGAGTGGGTTGGCTCGGATTCGGAATGGTTGTAGTAAGAATTGAGACACTTAGTCTGTAAAAATAGCTTTATAATTGGAAAAATCAATTGAGAGTTGACTTATTGGTAAACGACCTCGGAATATGGATTTTATGGCTCGGATAACTCCGTTAGGTGGTTTGAGACTTAGGAGTGTGTTCAGAATATTTTGTGATGTACGGTGTAGAATTAGGCTTGAATTGGCGGAAGTTAGTTTTTGGTGAATTCCGATCGGCAATGAAAAATAGGCTATCGGGGTCGGAATGAAATTCCGAAAGTTGGCGCAAGGTCATAAGGGCACATTACAATTGTTAGAATCATAGTAGAAAAATAATTCTAACACAGTAATTATTCGGGAGTTTGCACTGAACAAATTAAATAGGATATTTTCTTGGTTTTCAAGAGAACATATATCAGCACACTTGACATGCTTCGCTCCCTTGGTAAGAAGCTGGTATTAGTGACAAATAACTCAACAAAATCAAGAAAAAAAATATGGTGAGAAGTTCCATTCCCTTGGAGTTCCTGTTAATGAGGTTTTTACAATTCTAGTTTTCATTAGTATTACAAATTTCAAGACTAAATTTCGTCAATTTGTAGAAGTACATTTTCGCTGTTTCTGCAAAATGAGATATTCCCGTCCTCATTTGTTGCAGTAATATATCTGAAAGTCAATGATTTTCCAAGAGAAAAGAAGGGTATATATTAAAATCCTCCGCGATCATAACTCATTTTTCCACCATTTTTGTACGGGAAGAAGTTTTTGAGGCGAATTTGAAGTGAGGAAATCAGTGTTCTTCATAGAGGTAAGTATTTTGGACCTAAAAACTTGAGGTGATTAAGGAACATAATCTCAGTGTTTTATTCATGAAAATCAGTAGAAAAGGGGGAGTTAGGCTTGAGATTATGAGACCTTTAGAGGTCGATTTGAGGGGTCAAACGAACTCCGTTTTTAGCGTTCTTTATATGTAAGGACTCGTGAGATGACGAAGAACATTTTGGTATAAAAAAAATTGAGTTCCGAGATGCGGGCCCGGGGGGTGGGTTTTGTGCTTAAAATCGATATTTTTCAATTGAAATTCATTCCTTAAGAGTAATTTGATGATAAAGGTCTGATCTTTATAGATTTGGAGCGCTCGGAAGTTGATTCGAGAGGCAAGCGTATTGCGGAATAGTTTTCGGGCTAGTTTGAGGTAAGTAATATCTTTAAATCCTGTCCTGAGGGTATGAAACCCCGGACTCTACACCCTTTCACGGGTTTTGGAATACAAGATTGGAACTTTGGAAATATATTCCCTATTTAGGCAACTATTGAGTTGCGAAACTGATATTTAAGCCTATGCTTAATAGCATCGATATAATTGATATGATTTGGGTTGTAAGCCATGTTTGGGGCCTAGTGCCGATCTGTTTACCCATTGGGGGCTGTTTTTACTATTTTTCTCACTTGATATGTTATTATTTTCACTCAGTCTATTCTTGATAAATTATTTTGACACTCAAAGTATTTTGATACTATTTATTGAAAATGAAACACTGTTTTTGGGTCGAGAACCCGGTATATTTATGGCCTGAAGGGAAAGTTGAGAGTGTCTGACTGAGTCAGGTTGCGGGCCTATATTGTGAGTGATTTATGCCATGATGTGGCTTGTTATAGCGCTTGGGCTGTAGGAGCCCCTTCGGAGTCTGTACACCCACCCCCCACCCCGTGAGCGCAGGTACCTATTGAGTGCGAGTGATGCCCGCAGGGCTGATACTGAGTGACTGTGAGGTTGCCTGATGGGCTGATGCTGAGTGATTGTGAGGATGCCTGATGGGTTGATGCTGAGTGATTGTGAGGATGCTTGATGGGCTGATACTGAGTGATTGTGAGGTTGCCTGATGGGCTATTGTTATGAGAAATGAATTATGGCCCGATGGGTGATTTTACTGAGTTTTTGAACTATGATTCACTTCGTTTTTCAAACTGATTTTACTGAGATATATTTATATTATACTTGTTTTAAAGGATTTCTGGAAATTGGTTTTTGAACTTATACATTTGATGAATACTTTATGGTGACTTGGTGTTTTACTGGTTTTGTAAATTGGTGTATCTGTGTTGTGTGTTTCGTATTTCTCAGACTGTGATTTATTTTCATTACTACTGAGTTGGCGTACTCATCATTACTCCCTGTGCCACTGTGCACAGATCCAGGTACCGGCTCGGAGCAGTAGCTGTCTCTGTTCGTTAGCAGCAGTTTTACATGATTTCGAGGTAGTTGTCCAGCGTCCACAGCTTCTCCATTTCCCTTTCTTATTTAGTATTAGTAGTTTATTCCTAGACTTGTCTATGACAATAGCAGAGTTAGTTTATTTCTTAGATGCTCAGGACATGTTGACTCCGGGTCTTGGGGACGGTTGTAGACTGTTAGCTTAATTGTTATGTTTAAAGATTTCGAAAATTATATGCGTGTTATGAATTGCTGAAAATAAATTGAGATATTTGAAAAGAAAAAATGTGAAAATTTTGAGTGTTGGCTAGCCTAGTTCCACGATAGGCGCCATCACGACCAGTTTGGATTTGGGGTCGTGATAAGTTGGTATCAGAGCACTAGGTTACATAGGACTCAACGGTCATGAGAAGGTTTAGTAGAGTCTTGCGGATCGGTACAGAGACGTCTGTACTTATCTTCGAGAGGCTGCAGAACCCTTAGGAAACATTCCACATTCTTGAATTTTTATCGTGCGAATCCATTTATTCAGCCAAAAGCGT
>ML279934.1:0-23633 GCA_005239495.1 Nicotiana undulata | reverse complement strand
AAAAATATTATATCCTCTTTTTTTTCCCCACTCCCCCCCAACCCCCCGAATACCCCCCCCCCCCCCCCCCCCCGCTCTCCGGTCTCCCCAAACTCCCTCCTTGTTTCGTTCTTTCTCTGCCATTTACAAAATCTACCAAAACTCATGATGAAGAATTTAATGAAGGTACTGTAAATTTTCCTTTAAATTGCCTTCCAAACTTCTCGTGCTTCATTTTCTATCATTAAAACTTACCTAAACATCTAATCTTTACATAAATAATATTTTGTATTTCATAAGAATTGACTGAAATGATAAAATCACCAACTCAGTTTCTGTCATATAAAGGAAGATTAGAGATTTTATTCACACTTAAGTTGTTTAATTCATGAAAACGAGATTTGTTTAATTCAAGAAAAATAAAAAATTGACTTTGATTTGCTTTGTTTAATTGTGGTATGAGATATGAAAATAGAGGAGGAAAATGGGGAATAGAGGAATTGCAGTTTTAGTTTCATCTCTTTCATTCTTGGCCTTGGTTTTGTTATAAAAATTGAATTTGCGTGAAGGTTGAGAAGCAATGGGAATGACTTTTTCCCGGTGATGTCAATTGTGGCGGAAGGCAAAAGAAGATGAAGATGTTAGAAGATTTTTTAAATTGGGGGTATAAGTCATGGTCGTATTGGTGCGTGACATTCCACACATTTTTTTAAACTGGTACAAAAGAAGTTGTGTATTAGACACACGGTATTGGTGCGTGACATTCCACACATTTTTTTAAATTGGTACAAAAAAAGTTATGTATTAGACACACGCTGAAAAAGTTGAATGTGTAAGATAATTTTCGTGCTCAGAAAGTGTGTAACTAGAATTTGATGCATAATCCAGGAGGTAACTTATTTTTCAATTTGATGTTTGTGTTTGACACTGGAGGTTAAAATGAGTATTATAGCACGAAATCTTTTTTTATGTTAATTGGAGCAACTTAATAAGTTACTATAATTTATCGTTTAGTTTTATGTAAATTATTAAACAAATTAATTGCAAACTCTGATCCCCAATATCATTCTCTAGCCATAACTAATTTGATATAATAATGATTATTTAATTATAAAATTAACTAAACACCAACTAACATTAATTTTATAAAACTGCAATTTTGGGCCTTTCCTCATCTAGTAAAGTTTATAACGTAACACAAGCAAAAATTTCAGAAAAGGAAGAACTGGAGAGAAAAATGAAAAAATGGGAGACGGCGAATACAGCTGTTACTAGTTAAACACAATAAAGCCGAACATAAAACAGATTCCCCGACCTTTAACAAATCACTCGTGGACTCATAAAGACTGTAATTGTAAGCAGAAGCTATTCCAGCAAACCAATCGAAATGTTAGCTGGAATGTGATTGTTGTTTCTGATTTTTTTCTTCTATGAATCATACGATCCATCTGACACCACATATGTACAAGATGACAGTACAATTCTAACCCTTCTCAATTAGATAATGAAAATAATACAGTGAACTCTTCTGAAATCTTCAAAAGACCAAAACTAGACAGTAGACAACTTAAACCTTTGGAGAACAATTGTATAACATATAAAGTTCTGGAGACTAGCTTTCAGAACGTAGCTAAATTCTAAGCTGCACAGTGCCAAGCGTGGAAATCAACATTACAAGAGGGCTGCTGCAACTTCCCGAATATAACCCAACAATCAAGACTCCCAGGTGCATGCTTATACAACCCCATCAAACCATGAGATATTCGCATTAGGCCCTGGTCAAAAGCAAGTAAATCAGTACACCAAAAGGCAAAACCTCGCAAGCCAAGTACACAGGACTTGCCTCATTCACTCATTTTCGTCATGATCTTAAAGTTGAGCTGGTGCACTCCCTCTGATAAAGGTACCACGGCGATCACCCCCAACAATCACATCTTTCAGTCGAGATAGTGGACCAAACATCCTGCCAATCCTCTGTCAACATTGAAATACAGATCAGTGGACTAACAACGTAGTAAAGGTAGTAGTAAAGGTAGGAGTGGAATTAGCATTTCTGAGAGCCAAGATGATTGATCTGACGACAAGAAAAATAAGCGGAACTAGCAACGTACGTGGATGACTTTTAGAGTTCAATATTCTACTATACCACAATAAGTGAAAGGTTTTGTAACCCTGGAAATCCCGGTTTATCACTTAGCTGTTTGTGTGATTGAAGTCGCTCGAATTTGATTATAAAAGCTACTATTGATTAGACCAAAGAAAGCAGCAAGCATAAGCTTTTATCCTCCCAGAACCAACAATAGAGATCCCGAAAGCAGAATCAAACATAGGACAAGGGGTGAAGATTAATAAAAGTCGAAAGACCTTCTGCAGATTCACTTATTCTAGCACACATGAATTTCCAGACTCAAGACAGAACCATATTCAGAAACAACATACTGCAAGCTGCGTTAAAGTAATTTTGTCCTTCCATATAGGGCATTAAAGATGGCCAAACTATTATGAATCTTTGATCCTTTTTTTATTTTTGATTTTTTGGATAACGGTGGTGTCCAAGATAGCTTGCGCACACCTCAACTATTCCACGGAGTACCTACTACCTCCCACCAATACAGGAACACACGCATACCAAGGCTTAGGCAGATGGGAAGAAATCACCTAGCAATGTTTGTCTCCGCTGGAATCAACTATAAGAACTGCAAAGAAGTTTATTTATGTAGGGGAAAGATCATACTCTTCCGAGCCATTCAACCAGATCTTTATAGACCGGATCCACCAAGAGAAAAGATTAGCAACTGTATTTTTGCCAAGAGTAGGTCACGAGAGAAGAGTGAGATGCCCCTCTGAAAAGGAGAGAAGGATGTGGCTCCATAAAAGTTCTTTTAACATAAAAACAAGAGTTGCCACCAAACTATCCATTTCAAAAGTAGTTCTTTTTACATAACAAATGAAACAAAGACCTGTACAGGTATCATCAGAACCAGAAGGGAGAACGTTCATTTTCAGGATAGGCTGTTGTGGGCGTAATAAATATACACGTATAGACTGGCAAACAATACAGTCCTGTAAATCGCATTCAACATTAACAACTAGTCCCATCTCAGCAAAAGGTGTGTGCAAGTGTGGGCCAACATATGAGAAAACGGAGATACGACTGAATGCTTGAGGAGGGAGAAGGGAAGAAATCTAGTAAGCTCATTTGAGAATGTTGACTAAGCTGCAGCCTAGGTGAAGACATCTTTATCAGCTGGATCTTATTTAAATCCAGCTATTTTGGGTCAATCTTGTGTTCTTCTTTTAGTTATCTCAATCAGAATATTTTGTTTGCTAGAAAGTTCCCTGGATTTTGAACTATCAGACAATTGGCAAGTATTGCAGTTACGTAGGCACTACTCTTCAGAAGGTATCGTAATAACAAAGTGACTCTAGATGGGTTTTCTGCATTTTCTTCACAAGCAATTTCAGATTTCAGACCAAAAGTTGGAATATTCAACACAAAAGGGATAAAAATTTCAATTATTCTTCAATAAACAGCAACAACTCACCTCACCATGGACAACCTGCCACTTCGTTTGCAACACCTGCCACCTTTCTTGCTGCCACGTCTGCCCAATAATCACAAGGCCCATAACAGCAGCAGCAATGAAAATAGACCAGAATGCATTTGCGTCTTTCGCATGGGCCACAAGGGAAGCAGCCCCTCTTTTCCACCATGCTTGACAAGGAAGGTTAGATGTATCATCATCATCTTCATCTTTAGCTTTTGGCAAATTTGAGATGCCTGAGTCTAAGTCCTGGTAGAAGAGTTCAACTGGTTCTGCATGCGCGTTGGTTTCCTCTGTTGTTGCGGAGAGATCTATGGGTTCTTCACTCTGGTATGAACAATATTTAGCAGTACCAAGGAAACTCTGCTCTTTGTCTGCCAAACTTAAGCCTTGCAGTGCAACATCTTCTTCAAATTCTGCACCAATAAATAACCGGTTACCCTTTTCATTAATAAATTGACTACCAGGAGATCCTGGAGCGCTCGCACCTTTAGTTTTTGTACTTCCTTCATAATTATCTGATTTACCCCCTTCATCAGCAACAAGTTCTGGAGCAGCATCTTCACCTCCCTGTTCATCACGGATCTCATTAACATCGGGTTCCAACGGCAAATTCTCATGCTGGCTTGGCGGAAAGACAAAGTGACCAGACATAAACATTGCCTGGGAAGTCTCGGCTACATACTCTGCACTACTATTATTATCATCGTTCGGGTCAACCTGCTTTGGACCAGGGGCAGCAGCATATGCTGATTGTGTAAGTGATACAACTTCCCACTCATTTCCACGAGGAGCAGTTTCCTCCCCTTCCTCATTGCTAGCCATCTTTCGAAAATTGAAACAAAAGAAACTTAAAAAGAAAACAAAAAGAAGTCAGAGCTTAAGAGTTAAAAAGCATCGGGCACTTTGAATAACAAATGTATTCCAAAGGAAGTACAGAAAAATAATTAAGAAATAATGAGGGCACATATGATAAATTTAGTAAATTCTTAAGACATTTTTCTACAAATTTCTGGTACCAAAAAAATGTTCCAATGAAATTAGAAAGTACGACATCAAGTAACCCTTTACAGAAAAGGGGAGCTAGGAATTCTAACAAGGAAATTCAAGAAAGTATAAAAACGCGACATACGGGATCTGAACTTATATTTCTCTTATGTTAAGGGGGTTCATTTTTTTTTTTTTAAATCTGAAAAAAATATTAATGTATTTATCCTCTTTACGCATATAACTTTCCAACAAATTGCATTCCCTTTCTTGCATGTGGTTCCACCACTGTTTTCTAAGCTGTGGAACTGAGAAGTTTCATAAACACATGCACTTGCAACATTGAGAACATCAATGAACAATCATATCTCGTACCTTTGGAACATGCAAACTGCCAACACAATAATGAGAGGAACTTGAAGAAAATTTTATCACTTTCCAACTTTCACAAGCAGAGCCCTCTGTCTATATTTTTTAATCTATGGATGTGCTTTTCCAAACCCTAACAAATTTCTAATTATGGGAAAAAGTGTATGAATTTTACAACAGAGATAGAGTCATAAGCAACTAAACAACAGCGACAGTCACGGATACTGAATCGGATAAACAGAGAAGAAATACAATAAACAAGCTTTCAGCCGACAGCAGAAGCACATATACAGATCCGAAAGCTGAACCCACGCAACTTGTTAATATACCGAATAAAGCTAAATCAGATTAAGGAATAAGTCAAAACGATCAAAAAATCCGATCAATAAATCGAGCGGAGGAAAGGAAAAGCGTTAAATCAAAAAACTAAAACCGGAGGTGAAATTCGGAAAACTTACAGAATCAAAAGGCGAAGAGAGATGTGAGATCGGTGAAGATAACGTCTGAGCTCCGGCGAGAATGATTGAAAACTGTCTCGAGGAACGAGCGAAGAGAGAGAATGGTTTATATAGTGAAGATTTTTGGTGAAGAGATAAAAAACCGGGAAACCGGTAACGCTGTAGTGTTAATGACTTGCTGAGGATAGCGGTTTTACTTCTACAGACTGTGGCATGCAAACGGCGTCGCTTGATGGATTCATTGGGCCAGATTCTGTGGGCCCGGTGGAGTGCATGGGTGGTTCCCGGTTTTTGTGGTTGCTTGTGGGAATGGAGAAGTGTTGTGACGTGCAGTGGCGTTTGTGTTGAGTTGGGAAGGTTATTCATGAACTCTATTTTTTTTTTTTTTTTTTTTTTTTTTTTTTTTTTTGCCAAAATTGACAACAACAAAAAGTTAAGTTTTTGTAAAGGTCACGACTAATTCGGATTCGCATAGTTAATCCTATTAATAAAAAGTTACCGCTTAGGATTTTTTTTATTTTTTCTATTATATAAAAAAAAAATATGGTTGACCAAGGGCATATATGTCATTTTATAAATATTCTATGTTTATATTTCTTGAGTGTAAAATTATGTCATCTTGATACACGTAGACCTCACATTCTTCTAGTTGCAACTCTCCTTTAAATTCACTATTTATGTCTTAATTAGACTGTTTGTGCAGTGTAGATTCTCATTTTCAACATTTTTCTCATTTTGGAAATTTTTTTTTTTTTTCTAATAGAAGTTTCCATAGAGAAAGTAAAATTAATTTTAAATAATACTGCAACAGAAGAAGTATCGATATTTTCAAGATTTCCATCTTTACTTATACTATCTTAAAGCAATTTGAAAATAAAAATTAAATGGTTTTCATCTATCCATACTTTTTGAAAGCGATTCAAACTAAATATTTTCATATTCATAAGTAATTTTAAAAAATATAGCTTGTTAAACCCCAAAAGTTAATTTAATTAATTAAATTTGCTCCTACTGTACTAGGAGACTATATCTTATATACTTAATTGATGTGATAATTTAATTTATATGGTTTGAACTCTATTCTTCCATGATAAGTTTTCAACTATCAATAGATTGTTTTAAAATTATTTTTTATAATTTTTGTATCGTTTCATTCTGAGAATTAACACATGATAATTCCATAAAAAATAAAAATATTTCTCACATCTCTTTAAACTGAGGAAAACACAATAATCTATATATTTTATATAGAATTCTATCAAATGTTTATTATTCTATCACCAGTTAACATCAATTTAAACGAGTTATAATAAAATATAATTTGAACTATTATATTGAATTACTACAATTTATATCATATTCATATTTGTTTTAGTGCCTATTATTCTCTTTGTTTGAAGTAGTAAATTGCCTCGTTAAGAACACAAAATTAACAATTTCTCTTAATTTTGGTGTATACAAGATATAAAATCATAATTTTTGTCATCTTTTATCGTATTGAAAATAATTATGTTGTTCGTTTAAAATTTCATCAGTTGATTGTTTCCACTGTTGAAATACTTGCGAGACCAATTTGGATGTATTCCAGATTAGTTTACAGACAGATTGATATGCTTTTTATTCTAGAAAAATAATTAATATAGATGACACTTGTAGCTTTTTAATGTATTCTCTTGTAAAATATTCGAATATAGTGGGAAAATAATACCATGACAAAATATATATGTTACCTCTGAACTATGGACTAAATCCTATTACACACTTTCTTACCACAAAAATTATCTGACACGCTCAATCTTTTCAAAGTGTGTCTAATACACACCTATTTTGCTATGTGGCTCGCGCGTGCTTAACAAGAAAAAATAAGCGCGTAAAACTTGTAAATATTTTTTCAAAATCCATATTATTAGTGCCACGTGTCAAAATAATAGTAATATTTTCCTTATTTCTAATTTTATCAAATTAAAAAAGCTTCTAAGCATCCCTTTTATCTCGTTCTTCCTCAAACTACCAGTAACACCCCTCCCCCTCTCCAATATTTCCCAAAATTCTTTCATGTTTCTTTCTTTGCCATTTACAAAATCCACCAAAACTCATGATGAAGAATTTAATTAAGGTACTGTAATTTTTTCTTAAAATTGCCTTCCAAACTTCTCGTGCGTCATTTTCTATCATTAAAACCCACCTAAAAATCTAATCTTTACATACATAATCTTTTGTATTTCATAAGAATTGACTAAAATGATAAAATCGCCAACTCAGTTTCAGTCACATAAGGGAAGATTTGAGATTTTATTCACACTGATGTTGTTAAATTCATGAAAACGAGATTTGTTTAATTCATGAAAAATGAATACTAACTTTGATTTGCTTTGTCTAATTGTGGTATGAGATCTAAAAATGGAGGAGGAAAATGAGGAACAAAGGAATTGCAATTTTAATTTCATCTCTTTCATTCTTGGCTTTGGTTTTGTTATAGAAATTGAATTTGCGTGAAGGTTAAGAAGCAATGGCAATGGCAATGACTTTTTTCCGGTGGTGCCAACTGTGGCGGAAGGCAAAAGAAGATGGAGATGTTAGAGAATTTCTTAAATTGGGGGTATAAGAGTAATTTTAAATATTTTCTCTTACAAAATAACAATGACATGTGTCATGGTCTTATTGTTGCATGACATTTGTCACGACCCAAATTCCCAACCTTAGTGATCGTGATGGCGCCTAACACCACACTTGCTAGGCAAGCCAATGTTAGAAGTCGATTAACTAATTCTCCTTGATTATTTACTTCATCATAAATAAATAAATTTAAAATAAACTTAATTAAAATAATTCCCAAAAACATTCAAATAAAATATTAATAATAACCAATTAAATAAAACGAACCACGAACTAATTATATAAATAACTCTAAGACTACCTTAGGGTATGGTGTCACAATTCACGAACTACTAAAGAATACTACAAATAATGGCTGAAAGAAATAGTGTAACTGTTCTGAATAATATAAAACAGTGTATGTAAAAATAGGAGAAGACTCTCGAAATCTGCGAATGCCGGCAGATGTACCTCGTGTCTCCAAATGAATAGGTGGTCGTACTGAAATCCTCCTACTGCTGGCTAGTACCTGGATCTGTGCAAAAGAGCACAGAGTGTAGTATCAGTACAACCGACCTCATGTACTGAGTAAGTGTCGAGCCTAACCTCGACGAAGTAGTGACGAGGCTAAGGCGGGGCATTAACAATTAATCGGTAACAATAATAAATAATAAAGTAACAAAGAAATCTAAACAATAAATAAATAAATGCTGAAACAAATTAAAGTAACTCCGTTGCCTTTTTCAGGTCTCAGCTATAACCAATTTCTCAAATAAATTTCCAAAGTTCCAGTATTTAACTTTAAATAAAAATAGTGCCCAAAATATATAAATAATAGTAAAATAAACATTTAAGCTTTTCAAAACTTTATTTTTCTTTGAAAATCAGTAAAATAAAAATGTCATCCCTTATCGCTCCTTGTTGCGGCGTGCAACCGGCTCCCACCTGTCCTCCCTTATTTCTCCTCCCTAAAAAATATCACCCTTATTACTCATGTTGCGGCGTGCAACCCGATCCCACCTGTCCACCCTTACCACTCCTTGTTGCGGCGTGCAACTTGCTCCCACCAGACATATCGTATCAATTTATTTATAAATTTCACAACTCAGGCCAAGCCTTTCATAATATTTTTGTCTCAACAATTATAAATAAGAAACTGCATATTTTCTCATAACTTCATCAATATCCTCTTAATCATGAAACCAACAGGTACATCAATATATATATGTTTATTTCGTAAAAACAATGACAAACCTCTCAACCGTTTTATACCACAAGGAAACCAGCTCAAACAACCAATATTCTTTCCAAAATAGCCACAACAATATCAAACAACAATTTAATAAGGCAAAATAGTCATAGAAACAATAATGAACACATTACAATTAAGACAATAATCAATTTAGTTGGGAACGGGAAAGGGGATCATGTTTAACAGACAATTTGGGTGGTGCATAGATACTCGTCACCTCACATATACACCACGCCCATGCATTTCACATAGCAAACAAGTGGGGAGTCCTATTCTCTCAAGTCAAAGTTAGACCAAACACTTACCTCAATTCCGCAGGCCACTCACTGCTCAATTATTGCTTTTCCTTTTGAATTCACCTCTAACTTGCTCGAATCTAATCACAATTAACTTAATATAATTAACTAATGCTAAAGGAACTAACTTTATTGAAAAATATAATTTTTCCTAAGTTTTCTCAAAAAAAGTGAAAACCTGACCCGGGCCCGCTTGGTCTAAACGCGGGGTTCAGACCAAATTACGTTTACCCACGAACCCAAATATGCTATTAGTTTTGAAATCCGACCTTAATTCGATATAAAAATTTAATTTTTACAAAATCCCCTAATTCTACCCAAACCCTCAATTTTTACCATGAAAATTCTTTGTTTTTGCTTTAAAAGTGATGCAAGATAGTAAGGAATTGAAAGAATAAAGTTTGGAATTGATTACCTATGACTTGGGGATGAAGATTTATGAAGAAAAATCATTTTTAGGGCTGGAACATCGAAAATTTGGAGAAGAAAGGGTTCTACCCGGTTTAACAATGTATTTATATGACTGGGTGAGCCTTCTATGCGATCACGGAATAAGGGATGTGATCGCATAGAATAAAAAAAATCCTGGAATTAACATTATGCGATCGCGGAAGAATCTATGCGATCACATAGAACAAAGTTGACCCCCAACGATTTAACACTATGCGAACGCGGATGAATCTATGCGATCGCATAGAACAAAGTTGACCCCCAACAATTTAACACTATGCGATCGCGGAAGAATATATGCGATCGCATAGAACAAAAAGGGACCTCGGACTTTACATTATGCGATCGCGGACATTCCTATGAGATCACATAGAACAAAATACTTGGACACCAGAAAATGAAAAAACCAGCAATTTTTCTTAAGTTCAAAACATCCCGTGCCCTATCCGAAACTCACCTGAACCCTCGAGGCTCTAAACAAAACATGCATTCAAGTCTAGAAACATCATACGGACTTGCTCGTGCGATCACATCGTGAAAATAACATGTTAAACTGTGAATTAAATCTCAAAACTCGTCATTTTCAACAAGAACTCTTAAAGTTCATAATTTCTCAACCGGATGTCCGAATCACGTCAAACGAACTCTATTTTTCACCAATTTCACAGTTAACCTTTTATATCATAACAAATCTATACCATGCTCCGGAACCAAAATACGGGCCCGATACCAAAGATTTTTAACATTATTTCTTTTCTTTAATTCATAAACATTCCAGCAAACACAATTTCTTTTAAATATTGATTTCTAAGGCTTGAGACCTCGGAATTCATTTTCGGGCATACGCCCGAGTCCCATATTTTACTATGGACCTCCCGGGATTGTTGGAATACGGATCCGGATCCGTTTACTTAAAATGTTGACCAAAGTCAACTTTTATCAAATTTAAATTCTAAAAATCACTATTTCTCATATTTTCACATAAAATCTTTCCGGTTTCAGGCCCGAACTGTGCACGCAAATCAAGGTATTTAATTTTGATCTTTTTATGGCTATTTAGTATAGAACGAAGTCTAATTTTATAAAATGACCCCTTGGGTCATCACAATCTCCACCTCTAAAACACGCGTTCGTCCTCGAACGAACATAGAAAATTACCTGAAGTGGCGAACAAGTGTGGATATCTACTCTGCATGTCCGCATCGGACTCCCAAGTAGCTTCCTCAGCGGGCTGGCCTCTCCACTGCAGTCGAACTGAAGGATAACTCTTAGATCTCAACTGACAAACCTGCTTGTCTAAAATAGCTACCGGCTCCTCCTCATAAGTCAAGTCTTTGTCCAACTAGACAGAGCTGAAATCTAACACGTGGGACGGGTCACCATGATATTTCCGGAGCATAGACACATGGAATACTGGATGAACCGAGGATAACCATGGAGGAAATGCAAGTCTGTAAGCTACCTCACCTTATCAAGAATCTCAAACGACCCGATATACCTAGGGCTCAACTTACCCTTCTTCCCAAATCTCATAAAACCCTTCATGGGAGACACACGAAGCAATACTCTCTCTCCAACCATGAATGCTACATCACGAACCTTACGATCGGCATAACTCTTTTGCCTAGACTAAGTTGCACGAAGTCTCTCCTGAATAATCTTAACCTTATCTAAGGACTCCTGAACTAAGTCTGTGCCCAACAACCGGGCCTCTCCCGGATCAAACCATCCAAGTGGCGATCTGCACCGTCTACCATACAACGCCTCATAAAGAGCCATCTAAATGCTCGACTGATAGCTATTATTATAGGCAAACTCTGCTAATGGAAAAAACTGATCCCATGAAACTCCAAAGTCGATAACACAAGCGCGGAGCATGTCCTCCAATATCTGAATGGTACGCTCGGACTACCCGCCAGTCCGAGGATGAAATGTTGTTGTAACGACCCGGCCGGTCGTTACGTAGAACATGCATTATTTTCTCTGTTTCTGCCTTGTTGTAACTTGGTTAAACTGTTCATGATGAGTTAGATTTGGTTAGCTCGGGTTTGGAGTGGTTATAGAAGGAATTGAGACACTTAGTCTCTAAAAATAGCCTTAAAGTTGGAAAAATCAACTGGAAGTTGACTTATTGGTAAACGACCTCGAAATGCATATTTTACGGCTCGAATAGCTTCGTTAGGTGATTTGGTACTTAGGAGTGTGTTCAAAATATTTTTGTGATGTCCGGTGTAGAATTAGGCTTGAATTGGCGAAAGTTAGTTTTGGCGATTTCCGGCCGGCAATGGAAAATAGGCTATCGGGGTCGAAATGGAATTCCGACAGTTAGAACAGGTTCGTAATGTCATTTTGGATGTGTCTGCAAATTTTTAGGTCAATCGTAGTTGTTTTGGGTAGTTTCAGCATCGTTGGTGGAATTTAGAAATTTCAATGTTCATAGGTTTGAATTCGATGAGTTTTTGGAATTTTGACATTGTTTTTGGTGTTTCGAAGGCTCGACTAAGTTTTAATAATCATATTTGATGCGTTGGTACATTTGCTTGGGGTCCCGAGGGGCTCGGGATGGTTTTGGGTGATTAATGGGAAGTTTGGAGTGACTTTGGTGATTCTGCAGGTTGCTGTTGTTGGTGTTTTCGCACCTGCGGAAAGGGAGCCGCAAGAGAGGTTCTGCAGGAGCAGACTGGGCTCCTCAGATGCGAGATTTGGGTGAGTGGGGAGTGGTCCGCAGGTGCGAGGAATTTGTTGCACCTGCGAGGTCGCAGGCGCGGAAGATGAATCGCAGGTGCGGATTTGGGAGGTTCCAGGGGAAATCGCAGGTGCGGAAGGAGGATCGCACCTGCGAAGCCGCAGGTGCGAGTAAGTGGTCGCAGGTGCGAGATCCCTGGACAGAAAGTATAAAAAAACCAGCCTTCACGAATTTTAGCCATCTTTCTCAATATTTCATCCGGGTTTGAAGCTTTTGAAGGGTTTTTTGAAGAGGGAATTCGATAGTGCTTCGTGGAGGTAACATTTTTGGACTCTAAGCTGGTTAATGCATGATTAAAGGTCGGATTAATGATGGGAAATTTGGGAAAAATCAGTGAAAATGGGTAGTTAGGGTTTGGGGTTAAGAGGCTTTAAAATGGGGATTTGAGGGGTCATTTGGACTCCAATTTCAGTGTTCTTGGTATGTAGAGACTCGTGGGAGGACGAGGATTCTTGTGGTGTAAATTTTATCGAGTTCGGAGACGTGGGCCCTGGGGTCGGGTTTGACCAATTTCGGGATTTTTGAGTATTCTTGATAAACTTTGATTGGGATTCATTCCTTAGCATATTATAATGATATACGTCTGATTGTTGGTAGATTTGGAGCAGTCGGAGGCCGAATCTCGAGGCAAGGGCACTGCAGAGTAGTTTTTTAGCCGGGTTTGAGGTAAGTAACGTCTTCAACCTTGGAACTGAGGGTTCGAAACCCCAAATTAACTAATAATTGATGTTAATTAAGGTGACACACTTGCCAAGTGGCGGGCATGCGTGCGTTCACCGAATGTTTGTGGCCTGGCTCATCCCATGGCATTGTCTAAGGGTTGTTTCATGCTGATATTGGTACTGTGAAGGTAGAGACTTCCTTGAACATAATATAAATCATGATAAGTGTAAATACTAAGGCTTCACGCCAATGTGTTTAGACCGGAATGGTCAATTGATGCTGTCTCTATTTGTGGTTATTCACTGTTATGCACTCAGTCCTGTTGTAGACTATATTCTCATGCCTTAGTTTCAGAAATTGTTAGTTATTTTCATATTATCATTGTTTGGGATGAATTATAGATATATATATATATATGAGAGCATGGTGAGTGAGATTGGAAAGTAGTGACTGAGTGAGGCCTAGAGCAAGACTTTGAGACAGTTATGAGATCGGGCTGCACACCGCAGCGATCCTTGGATCATGCCTTCGTTGGCTTGATATAGCGCTTGGTCTTATAGGAGCCCCTCCGGAGTGAGCGCACATATATTGAGGGATGGATCTTCCCTGGACATGGATCTTGTCCGAGTGATATGTTCCGGAGATGGATCTTCTCCGTGGGGCAGGATTGGCTTTTTTCCTCAGTACTGAGTGACTATGTCACTGTGTTTATCCATATTCAGGGATGGATTTTCCCTGGGCCTGATGGCCAATTCGAGTACTGAGTGGACTTCCTTATGAGAGTTTGGATACTGTATACATAGCAATTTCTGATTTTACACGAACGTATGCAGGCTTACAAACATAACTCGATGCATTTTTCTTTCTTTTTTACTATATTACTGTCGTGTTCATGTTATATGATGTTGTTCATAACTACCGGAGGTTTATTCTGTCACTACCTCTCAGCCCATAGTTTTTTTTTGTTACTTACTGAGTTGGTGTACTCACGTTATACCCTGCACCTCGTGTGCAGATCCAGGTACATCGAGACTCAGTTCTGGTCCGTGATTTGCAGCAGTCCATCAGAGTTGACGAGGTAGCAGCTGGCGATCGTGATCTCGTCATCTCTTCTTTTCTACCTGTTGCATTTACTTTTAGACTATGATGGATACTTTCCATTCTTTTAGTCATATTTATGTATTAGTAGCTCATGATTGTGTGACACCGGATCCGGGAGTTGTAGATTTTGGGTTTTGGGTTTCATAACTTTCTTTTAAATACAGATCTTTATTATATTTAACTTCAGGCAGTTGAGAAATGGTAATTTCCCTAATAAACGGTTCAGGATTAGTTACAATAGGTGGCTGGCATGGTTTTGCGATAGGCGCCATCACGACTCTGAAATTGGGTTGTGACAAGTTGGTATCAGAGCTCTAGGTTGAATAGGTCTCACCAGTCATGAGCAGGTTTAGTAGAGTCTTGCGGATCGGTACGGAGACGTGTGTACTTATCTTCGAGAGGCTACAGAACCTTTGGGAAAATTCCACATCTTTGAATTCTGTCGTGCGACTCTATTGAATTCTGAAACTAAACTCTTGTTGTTTTCACTCTCTCACAGATGGTGAGGACTCGTGCTACCGACAGCGGTGACCAGGAACTAGCAGGACCAGCTAGGGGTCGAGGGTGTGGCCGAGGCTGTGGAATAGGGAGGGGTGCAGCCCGCACAGTAGCCGGGGCAGCACCTGTGGACCCTCCCGTTTCTTAGGATCAGGTCCCCGCAGCTGAGATTCCAGCGGGGCAGGCTCAAGCACCAGCAGTGCCCATTGTGATTTCGGTTCTTCATGAGACCCTAGCTCATATTTTGACGGTGTGCACCAGCTTGGCACAGGCCGTTGCGATGTCCACTACTGCTACTACTTCTCAGGCTGGGGGAAGCATTCAGACTCCAGCTGCTCGGACACCTGAGCAGGTCACCCAGGGACTTCAGACACCTGGGGCAGTTCCTGTGCAGCCTATTGCTCCGGAACAGGATTATGTGGTCCCAGCTTTAGCTGATGATGATCAGCGTAGGTTAGAGAGGTTCAGTAGACTCCAGCCTCCGACTTTTAGTGGTACAGAGGGCGAGGATGCCCAGGCCTTCTTGGACAAGTGTCAGAGGATACTACGCACACCAGGGACATTAGAGGCCAGTGGGGTTCCATTCACTACTTTTTAGTTTTCAGGAGCTGCACTTGCTTGGTGGGAGGCCTATGAGAGGCGTAGACCCACTGATGCAGCGCCCCTTACATGGCACCAGTTCTCCATTCTCTTTTTGGAGAAGTATATACCACAGTCCCGTAGAGAGGAGCTGCGCAGAGAGTTCGAGCAGTTGCGTCAGGGAGACATGACCGTGACGCAGTATGAGATGAGGTTCTCTGAGTTAGCCCATCATGCCATCTGGCTAGTTCCCACAGACCCAGAAAGGATCCGGAGGTTTGTTGACGGTCTTACTTATCAGTTACGGATCTTTCTAACCAGGGAGAGGGTATCTGGGGCTTCTTTTGAGGAGGTAGTTGACATAGCCAGGGAGATTGAGTCAGTGCGCCGCCAAGAGCGTGTTGAGAGGGAGGCCAAGAGGACTCGAGGATCTGGTAGTTATGGTGGTGGTCACTCGGGAGGTCAGTCTCAGTACAGTAGAGGTCGTCCATTCAGGCCTCCTCAGCCAGCTCGTCCAGTTTATAGTGGTACTTCATCAGGACACGGTCCCCGTAGTACTCATCCGGGTCGTTCATCATTTAGTGCACTTTCAGCCCAGAGCTCATCCCGGCCACCATCAGTTCAGGGTTCTTCAGTACATGGCTCTTCTAGCAGCTGCTCTGGTTCCAGGAGTTCCCTTCAGTCCCCACCGTGTTTTGTTGAGAGGGGTTGTTTTGAGTGTGGGGATCCAGGTCACATCAAGAGGTATTATCCCCGCCTTTCTGGTAGTTCTTATCAGTAGAGGAGCCAGCCTCCAGCTTCAGCACCAGTTTCTACACCCCCCGCCCAGGCAACCAGTGGTGGAGGTCAGTCAGTCAGAGGCCGCTCTAGAGGGGGAGGTCGATCAGGTGGAGGACAAGCCCGTTTCTATGCACTTCCGGCCAGACCAGATGCCATAGCTTCAGATGCAGTGATTACAGGTATTATTTTCGTTTGTCACCGAGATGCTTCAGTATTATTTGATCCTGGTTCCACGTATTCATATGTTTCATCATATTTTGCACATTTCTTGGATATGCCCCGTGAGTCCTTGATTTTAGCTGTTCATGTGTCGACTCCGGTGGGGGATACTGTTGTGGTAGACCGGGTGTATCGGTCTTGTATTATATATATTGGGGGTTTGGAGACCAGGGCAGATCTATTATTGCTTAGCATGGTTGACTTCGATGTGATTTTGGGCATGGATTGGCTATCTCCGTACCATGTTGTTCTTGACTGTCACGCCAAGATCGTGACCTTAGCTATGCCCGGATTGCCGAGGATTGAGTGGAGAGGTTCGGTGGAGTATGCGCCTAGTAGGGTGATTTCCTATCTGAAGTCTCAACGTATGATTGGGAAGGGATGTGAGTCTTATATGGACTTCGTAAGGGATGTTAGTAGTGAGACTCCCTCTATTGATTCTGTTCCTGTGGTCCGTGAGTTCCCGGACGTATTCCCTGCAGACCTTCCAGGCATGCCACCTGACAGGGACATTGATTTTGGTATCGACTTGTTACCAGACACCCATCCTATCACTATTCCACCTTACCGCATGGCCCCAACAGAGTTAAAGGAATTGAATGAGCAGCTTCAGGAACTCCTAGATAAGGGGTTCATTCGGCCTAGTGTTTCGCCTTGGGGTGCACCGGTGTTGTTCGTAAAGAAGAATGATGGTTCTATGCGCATGTGCATTGACTATAGGCAGCTAAATAAGGTTACAGTGAAGAACCGGTATCCTTTGCCTCGCATTGATGACTTATTTGATCAGCTTCAGGGAGCTAAGGTGTTCTCCAAGATTGACTTGAGGTCGGGGTATCACCAGTTGAAGATTCGGGATTCTGATATTTTGAAGACTGCTTTCAGGACCAGATATGGCCACTATGAGTTCTTGGTTATGTCTTTTGGGCTGACCAATGCCCCAGCCGCGTTCATGCACTTGAT
Source organism: Nicotiana undulata (assembly GCA_005239495.1). NCBI lineage: Eukaryota > Viridiplantae > Streptophyta > Magnoliopsida > Solanales > Solanaceae > Nicotiana > Nicotiana undulata. The sequence continues at coordinate 6,156 of ML279934.1, read as the reverse complement.
GAACATCGTGTTTCAGCCTTACCTTGATTCATTTGTTATTGTGTTCATTGATGACATCCTGGTGTATTCTCGCAGCCAAGAGGAGCATGCTCAACATTTGAGGGTTGTGTTGCAGAAGTTGAGAGAGGAGAAGCTTTATGCAAAGTTCTCCAAGTGTGAGTTTTGGCTTGGTTCAGTAGCTTTCTTGGGTCACATGGTGTCTAGTGAGGGTATTCAGGTTGATCCGAAGAATATAGAGGCGGTGCAGAGTTGGCCCAGACCGTCCTCAACTACAGAGATTAGGAGTTTCCTTGGTTTGGCGGGTTATTACCGTCGCTTTGTGGAGGGATTCTCTTCTATTGCTTCACCACTGACCAGATTGACCCAGAAGGGTGCTCCATTTAGATGGTCCGATGAGTGTGAGGAGAGCTTTCAGAAGCTCAAGTCAGCATTGACCACAACTCCAGTATTAGTTTTGCCTACTGGTTCGGGTTCTTACACAATCTATTGTGATGATTCTAGGGTTGGCTTGGGAGTGGTTTTGATGCAGGACGGTAGGGTGATAGCCTACGCGTCCAGACAATTGAAGGTGCACGAGAAGAATTATCCAGTGCATGATCTTGAGCTAGCTGCCATTGTTCATGCTTTGAAGATTTGGCGTCATTATTTATATGGGGTTCAGGGTGAGAGTTTTACTGACCATTGCAGTTTGCAGTATCTGCTGAGGCAGAAGGATTTGAATTTGCGTCAGAGGAGATGGTTGGATCTTCTCAAGGATTATGACCTCACCATTCCATATCTTCCGGGGAAGGCCAATCTGGTGGACGACGCCCTGAGTCGCCGAGCAGGGAGTTTGGGGAGTCTAGCCTATCTTTCAGCAGCAGAGCGACCCTTAGCACGTGATGTTCAGGCTTTAGCAGGGCAGCTTGTGAGGTTGGATTTGTCAGATCCTCCGCGGGTGGTAACTAGCATGGCTTCCCGATCTCTCTCTATGATCAGATTATAGCACGTCAGTATGATGACCGTCGTTTGTTGGCTCTTCAGGATAGGGTCCGTCGAGGTGATGCCATGGATGTGACTATTGATGATGACGGGGTTGTGAGGATGCAGGGCCGTATTTGTGTGCTCGATGTAGATGGACTTCGAGAGTTGATTTTGGCAGAGGCCCATAGATCGCGGTATTCCATCCATCCGGGTGCCACGAAGATGTACCAGGACCTGATACAACAGTATTGATGGAGGCGGATGAAGAGAGATATTGTGGAGTATGTAGCACGGTGTCTCAACTGTCAGCAGGTCAAGTGTGAGCACCAGAGACCAGGTGGATTGCTTCAGGAGATAGCTATTCCGGAATGGAAGTGGGAGCGGATCACTATGAACTTTGTAGTTGGGCTTCCACGGACTTCGAAGGGATTGGACATTATTTGGGTCATTGTGGACCGACTGACCAAGTCCGCGCACTTCATTCCTGTCAGTACTACTTATACTTCGGAGAGGTTAGCTGGTATTTACATTAAGGAGATTGTCCGATTGCATGGGATCCCAGTTTCTACTATTTCTGACAGAGGTACTTAGTTCACATCTCAGTTTTGGAGGGCTATGCAGAGAGGTATGGGTACTCAAGTAGAGATGAGCACAACATTTCATCCCCAGACCGACGGGCAGTCAAAGCGGACTATTCAGATCCTAGAGGACATGTTGCACACCCGTGTGATTGATTTTGGTGGTTCGTGGGATCAGTGCCATTAGCGGAGTTCGCATATAATAACAGCTACCAGTCTAGTATTCAGATGGCGTCGTATGAGGTTTTATATGGTAGGAGGTGTAGATCTCTGGTTGGTTGGTTTGAGCCCGGTGAGGCTAGGCTATTAGGCCCAGATTTGGTTCAGGATGCATTGGAGAGGGTGAAGTTGATTCAGGAGCGACTTCGCACGGCTCAGTCCAGACAGAAGAGCTATGCAGACCGGAAGGTTCGGGACGTGTCTTTCATGGTGGGTGATAAGGTACTGCTGAAGGTGTCACCCATGAAGGGTGTTATGAGGTTCGGGAAGAGGGGAAAGCTTAGTCCCCGATTCATTGGTCCGTTTGAGGTGCTTCAGAAGGTTGGAGAGGTGGCTTACAGACTTGCCTTGCCGCCCAGACTATCGAGTGTGCATCCGGTATTCCATGTGTCGATTCTCCGGAAGTATGTTGGTGACCCGTCTCAAGTCTTAGACTTCAGTACAGTTCAGCTCGAGGGTGATATGTCTTATGAGGTGGAGCCAGTGGCTATTTTGGCTCGCGAGGTCAGGAAGTTGAGATCAAAGGAGATAGCTTCAGTGAAGGTGCAGTGGAGAGGTCAGTCAGTAGAGGAGTCCACTTGGGAGACCGAGCGGCAGATGCGGAGCAAATATCCTCACCTATTTGAGACTTCAGGTATGTTTCTAGACCCGTTCGAGGACGAACGTTTGTTTAAGAGAGGGAGAATGTAATGACCCGGCCGGTCGTTACGTAGAACATGCATTATTTTCTCTGTTTCTGCCTTGTTGTAACTTGGTTAGACTTTTCATGATGAGTTAGATTTGGTTAGCTCGGGTTTGTAGTGGTTATAGAAGGAATTGAGACACTTAGTCTCTAGAAATAGCCTTCGAGTTGGAAAAGTCAACTGGAAGTTGACATATTGGGAAACGACCTCGAAATGCGGATATTATGGCTCGGATAGCTTCGTTAGGTGATTTGGGACTTAGGAGTGTGTTCAGAATATTTTTATGATGTCTGGTGTAGAATTAGGCTTGAATTGGCGAAAGTTAGTTTTGGCGATTTTCGATCGGCAATGGAAAATAGGCTATCGGGGACGGATTGGTCAATATCTTCAATTCATCTCAAATCCTGCAATTTAAACACCTTGCATTAAATTGCGGGAGTATCTTAACGCAATTTTGCCTCAAAACCTAAGAAAATAAGAGTAAATAATATGTATAAATCCCTAGTTATCAACTCCCCCAAACTTAAGTCTTTGTTTGTCCTCAAGCAAACAAGATAACTCCCACCTCCGCAAGAAAAAGAAAAAGTATTTCAGTTGTTCAAATGTGACTTCATCAAGCTTCAATTGGGACTAACAATTACTCTCAACACAAATGCATTATTGACAACATCATGCAATGACTTTCTTAGTTCACTAGGCCTAACGTGACACCAAAGCTTCAAGAGTTGACTCAATTAATCAAAGAGCTTCTCTCTTTCACCTAAATCACTGTGGAACCCAGACTATTTCTCCTCTACTCTCCATGAGCTCATCTCACCATATAGAATGTACTCTCATAAAAAGGATTATCAAGAGGTGCGCTCTTCATTCTCAAAAGAATGCCACAAGTCTGGCTTTAAGTACCATAGGCTTGCCCCTCGTGTAAATCACCACTAATGTAAGCTCACTCAAATTGAGATCCTATAGGGCTTTAACGGGATGTAGTGAAGGCTTTTTTGGATCAAATTTGGGTATGATGAACTACGATATAACATCTCTCCTTAAGCACTCCATTTTCACATTTTTGCTCATGCTTTTCTTGACCTTTTGAGTCATTTTCTCTTCGTTGGGGAACTTAGAGAGACTCATTGTCGCTCTTTCTTTTACCTGAAGCTCACTTTTCTCCTTTTTTCATCATTCCAAGCATTTTCAACTTTGCTTTATTGAATCCTTTCAACTTTTATTTTTTATTTTTATTTTTTCTTTTTAACCTTTATTGGACTTTCCTTTTACGACAAATCCTTTCATCACTTTGGATTTTCTCGTCTCTCCCCCAAACTTATGATTTTGACTATTATTCATCACGAGTGATCAAGGAAAGAATGGGTTCCAAGAGAGGGTCATTGGAGAACGGATGAAGGTTTGTCATGTGGTTTTTTGAACAAATAGGCTTTGGCTCAAAAGAGGTTGGCTAAGGATATTGTCATGGTAGGCTATGGAAGTCTTTAATTTCAACACGGAATCAAGGAGAGCCTATGATCATTTCACAAGTCGAGCTAACTTAAGATTTCACCTAGAAAAACACTTGGTGCAAGTTCTAGACTTTCAGGCACGACACTCAGGATATGCAATTCAAACCTCACCTCTCAAACCTCAGTATTGTTAAAGAGCGTAGAGTCGAGGGACCACAACAACCTCGGTTTAGATTGAAGACTCACATGTGGCTATAAACACCACCAGACGATAGTTTTAGTCAACTCAAGACTCTAAGGGTCACAATTAGAACTAGACTCGCCTGTAACTTGTCTCTAACCATGAGGTCAAAGGAGTATGTTGGTTCCAAGTGAAGCTTATTCGAGTCACATTTATTCAATACTACCAAAACAAAGGATGATGATGTAGGATGTTAAGTTGTGAGAATAGTGAAGCTTTGATACACAGTGAATGTAACGAACAATAACTACAGTGGTCTGGGATGCAAATGAATATGTTGTGAAAGAGTTTTATGCCAATGTAGCCCACACAAAAAGGGGCGCATGTCGTACCCAGGTTCGGAACAAGAAGATCTTGTACAGTGGTAATGCATTCAACGACTATGTTGGCTTTGCTAATGAAGATGAGACTCGCTACCAGGAGAATGTAAATTTTGGGGATTTGGCTCGTCCTTGGTTGGCTTCTGTCATTGCTATCCCTGGGACTACTCCGGCTTGGTTGACCTCAGGGGCCATTATCTACAGGAACACACTCAGCTTCGACGCTAAGGGTTTGGCGACCTTTGTTTGCAGCTGTATAGATCTCATTCTACATGACAGTGACATGCCCCTCTCACGTACTCTTATTGTGGGAGCGATTATGGATGGCATCCCGATCAATGTCGGGAATATCATGGCTAGGGTGATTGATAGGATAGTCCAGAAGAATGAGAGCTCTTATCCCTTTCCCAACTTCCTCACTATGTACTTTCAGGACATGGGAGTTGAGGGAGGGGACTTTGATGTTTCGGTGAAGCCAAAATACGCATTCTCTTGGTACAATTTGAAAGTTCCAGATAACCCCAAAGCCAAAGGAAAAACCACCACCTCTACTGCTCCTGGTAATTCTACTTTTGATGACCTTCCGCTGCTGTCGAGGGTTCCACTGCTGCTAAGGGGCCCACCGTTGTTGCCATACCGGAGTCTTCCTCTGGTCCTTCCATTTCCATTCCGGTCTCAGTTCCTACTTCCTCCACTGACCCCCAGACTACTTTGAGGGTGTCTTAGACACTAGCTGGTATCAACAACTGGCTGCAGGTAGCTTCTTCTAAGCTTACTGATCTTTCTAATACAGTTGCAGCTCAGTCGCCTCCAGCACAGATTCAGTTGCCTCCTTCATTGGAGGAGACCTTGATGAGCCTGGTTGATAACCAGAAGAAGATTATGGAGACCCTGGACAAGCATGGGAAGGAGATTCATTCTTTGGGCAAATCTTTGAGGAAATTGAAGAGGAGTCAGGACGACATAAATAAGAGTCGGGTGGAGATGCAGAAGACTCAAGATGATCTGAAGAAGGAGGTCGCGAAGCTCACAGCAGCGGGGGATATCCCCCTTGATTTGTTGATAGGAGAGCCAGCACCTACTGATCAGGCTGCACAGGTTCAGGACCAGGAGCTTACCTCAACCCCAGTTCGCAGAGGAGTCATCCCGCGGACTGATGACATGGAGATCCAGCTTGAGGATCCAGAGGGAGAGGTGATGTGCCGGAGAATTTCGGCACATTTAATACCATAGTGCTTAAATTATGGCTCGTTTCAAGAGCATTTACTCTTATTAATTATAGAATTTTGGTATTTTGCAGTACACAAGGTGTAAACACTCAAGACCATGCAAAAGAGAGCTAAAGAAGAGAAAAGAGGAGGAAAATGGCCGAATGCGATCGCATATGCAACATGCGAATCGCATTTCGAGCCTAGAGATCGCATACCGCAACAGAAAGTTGAGTCAAATTTAAGGAGTGAAATGCGGTCAAATATGCGACCGCATATCCCAAATGCGAACCGCATTTCAATCGCATCTCCATCTGATGCCTGAAGCCACACTGCAAATGCGACGCATGAATGCGATCGCATATCACCAATGCGGACCGCATCTCTCAAATGCGATGAATCTATAGGGCCTAGAGTTTTGATATGCGATGAAGAAAGTGAAGATGTGAATCGCATCCCTGTTATGCGACAGGAATGCGATCGCATATCAGCC